>PVLD010003650.1:0-138638 GCA_004027595.1 Dinomys branickii
TCTGACTAAATTTGCATGTCTGTATATGGGTCCATACATCTACAATTCGAAGATATCAATGGATAAAGCAACAACTACTGTTGAGACCATATCACCTTGTCTATAGATTAGTTGTGATTGTACTATTTTCTATGATAATGGGTGTCTGTTTGTCAATATGTTTTTGTACTTTTATGTTTCTAAAATAAAAAAAAATACAGTCCTCATTTATTTCAATACGCATAACTCTAGATCTTGTGAAAGAATTGTGCACTGACGACAAAACTCTATAATCCGGTTACTGTAAGATCGTTACAGACGACTGGATAAGCCTGATTTTGTCAGCTCATGTCCCTCCTGACCCTGGCTTGCCCTGTGGATTTCTAAATTGCCTGGTCATAACCTGAAGTCCTGTGAATGGGTTACTTAGCTGATTCTATTGGATGCCTAACTGACAGGCATTTAAATCAAACTAGGTAATCCAAGTTATAATCACTTTGGGGCAAGGTTTTCAGACTGGTTCTGCAGCAGCCCTACTCTTCTGTCTTAATGCACAATACTTACACCAAGGCTTGAAATATGTGTATCGGTGAAAAGACACACATATAGGCATAAATTCAGTGTTTGATTTTACATCACTGCTACACAGAAAAGCACGTTATGTTAAAGATAGCATTAAGATAAAATTCTGTGAAATATAATATTTTTCCTGTTTGCTGCACTGGGGAACTGAATCTAGGGCCTTTACCCTTTGTACTGATCTATATATCTCAAGCCCTTTTTTTTTTATTTTTTCATGACAGGTTCTAGCTAAGTCACTAAGCTGTCCTGGTGGGGGTCAAACTTTAGTTTCTCCTGGGTCAGTTTACCTCAGTGCTGGAAATACAGGTATATTTCACCATGCTTAGTTATTACGTGTTTATGAAAGAACTATTTGGAAGACTTATCCTCATGTGTATTGCTCAAGATTTTTTAGAGAAACAAAATCTATCAGTTGTACAAATGGAAACTCTCTGTCTCTATCTCTATGACTATAGAAAGACTGGTATATTTTAAGGAACTAGTTAACAGGCATGAATTCTGCAAGTGCATATTATGTGAGATTGATTGGCAGCCTACAAACTCCAAGTAGAGCTGTAGTTGCATCTAGTATCAGAAGAAGATAGGTTAGTGGAGCTTCTTCACCCTTAGTAGAGATCTTTTTTCTATTAAATCCTACAAACTATGGATGGGCTTCATCTTCCTTAAGATGAGTAATCAAAGTTTTCTCATTTCAATGTTTAACAATTTTAAATTTAAAACTTGCTAATTATTGGGATTTTCTATAAAATATTACCAGATCATAATTACTGCAGTTAATCTAGATTGCAGAAATCAAAACTCATTATATAAGAGGTGACTACTTTTTGAGAGACTATCTGTGCTGAAAACTGATATCTCACAAGTAAAAACCAAAGGGATATATATATATATATATATATATATATATATATATATATAAAACACTTTGCTGTCTCATATCTAACAACAAATAGCTGCAACACCTAAATTCCTGCCACTAAGAGACTAGCTACATACATTCTGAGAAATGTTCACTTCTGAATTCTTTGCAGGGCTGAAAAGCAATGAAGGATGTAGGAATATAATTTCAAAGTTGCAGTGCTCTCAAAGATAAGTAGATTGTGAAGAGTAAAGTGAGAGTAAGTTTACTATAGTCTGTCTTTGAGTAAGAAGATAAACACACACACATATATCACAAAGACAAAAAATAGAAAATAAAACACAAATGATCTTTAAAACAAACCTAATAAAAATTTTCCTCCAATAAAAATTTCCAAAGAAGAAAAGAGTAAACACACACATACATATGTAAATATAATTTAGAGTCCTTTAAATATTTTGCTGATTTAAAATAAGAATATTAAATCTAATAGGATAACTTTCTATCAATTGTGTTATATATTGAAAAAGCAATTATCCTGAAAGACCTTACAGGACAATATTTTCACATTATATTTTCGTAAAACATTGTCTAGAGAGAAAAAATTCAAAAGTCTCCTATATTGATATATTATTAAGATATTTTAATTCTTACTTTGAATATATACTCTTGCTAAAATGAAGCAATTCATTTTATATTCTTAAAGTGCAAGTATTTAGCAACAGAAAAAGATATATGTATAAATTTAAATAAATATTTCCAAATCTGGAATTCAAAATTTTAAATGAACATATATGGCAGCGCATACTCATAATTTTTAAACTTTTTTTGAGTTACTTATTGTCCACCTCAGTTCACTGTAAAATACCTAGAAATCAATGAAAAGGAAAAACTCACACCGTGTACGTCTCCCCTGTGTATAAGCGTATCACATTCTGTAGCCAAGGAGAAAAAAAAAATTCTGTGATCAATGAAATTTAAAAGGAAAAAAAAAAAAACAGGCCACAAAAAATGAAAGCATGAACTTTTCTTGGCAGATTTTCTTAGAATGTTTCAGATTCCTGCAGAGAAAAATAACCTTACTCTGGACACTTCTATGCTGATGTCTTCATCACATCAATACATTGAGCGCATGCAAAAATTATTTTCCATCAGTAATAGAACTTAATCTTTTCAACAAATCGCCTTCATCTCATCTACTTGGAAGGTGACACATAATCTTCACTTGCAAATGTTTTAGGTGAGGAACTATACTTTGTTCTTAGTTCGTGTGTCCAGTAGTCCTCCTCCACAGAGTAACGCAAATATACAAGTGCCAGAAGCGCCCAGGACTGAATCCCAACAATACCTGTGCATACAATGCTGTTTCTCTACTCCCAGGGTGCACTGCCTATGCTGCTGCAGGTTGTGTTAGCCTGAATTACTCTGTTACTTTATCTTGTACTTTTTGTGTTGTAGTAAAATCTGGTTCCATCATTTCTAAAACTGAAAGTGTTTTTCTCTGTTACTAGAAATGATATTAGGAGACTGTGACAGTGTCAGGTCACAGGTAGACAGTGGTCTCATTTGTGTATTTTTTTTGTCTGTCGTGAAGACTTTGATATTTTCTGGGACTTACTGATCTATTCCTTGCAGGCCAGGATAAATTTGTAGAGTCTGATAAATGACCATGTGTGAAAATAGAGCACTGTGTAGATTGTTACACTTCTTGACTAGTGATTCTGTCTGCCTATTCTTTGAAAAATGCTTCCAGTTTATTTCTATTGTTTGTTTATGACTCTTACAAGAGATAAATCTGGAAAAAGTTGTGCTTCATGAGAAACAACAAATTTGAGAGCAAACCATGCACCAATATAACATACTCTGAAGATATTTGATCAAAGTGACATTATATTAGTTTTCCCTTACCTGTGGGAAAAGCATCCCAAGGTCCACGATGGAGCCCTGAAACCATGGAAAGGCTGCGCCATCTATGATTTCCCTGTATGTACAAACCGGATAATGTTTGATTCATAAATTAGCCACAGTAAGAGAGTAACGTTGATGACTAACAATAAAACAGAACAATTATATATTATGATATATGCTCTAATAAAGTCATGTGAAATTTGATGCTTTATTAAAGAGTCAAGATAAAAACTAGTTTTAGAGCATAGTTGACCAGAAGTAACAGAAACTGTACAAAACCAACCACAGATAAAGGAGCAGGCCTACTAAAAAGTATAAATAAATAATGTACCTATAAATACTTCAAATTTGTAGATCAAACAACTTTTGTAAGTAATTGCTGAGGGAATGTAGATACTGCAAGAGGTTCCTTTTATAATTGTTTTATGGTGCTGCTTCCATGTTTTATGGAGAAATGTTTCTCTACTCACATGTAAAAAAATAGTTTCCTAGATTTTCTTCTAAAGGTTCATGATTTTATTTTTTATGTATAGTATTATGAACTACAAAATAAGTTATTATTTACCTTGTGAGACTGGAGTTCAGATTGATCATTCTGTCTCAAAGCCTTGTTTAAAAGATTGTCCTGTTCTTACTGGATTATATTGGGAGGTAATATTTAAATCTCTATTTATTTAGTCATTATTTTTCATTTTTTTACATTCTATACTTCCTTGAGCTCTGTGGTAACATACTAATTCTTAAAATTGGTTAGTTTAAATGCACCTACTGTTATCTTTTTCAATAATTCCTGAACATTCATTTTCTTTTATATTTCAGTGTGTTACAAACAGGTTTATTTTGACATATTATGTTTATGTGTGGGATTGCACAAGAGTCTACACTCATATTAAAGAAATCAACCCTCTAGCATTTTTTTCTACTGAAGGACACTTTCTTTGAGCTTTGTAATTCCACGGAAGTCATACAAATTTTTCTATGAAAACATTTTAGCATGATCCCAGAAATATTGAAATGTTTGTTCACTATTCTTTTAATCAAAATATTTTCTCTTTCTTTTGTGTGTGATTTTGTACATTTTCTTCTGTTGCTTTACTGAGATGCTTGAAATTGTAGATGTATGTGTTTTAGCAAATCTGAGTATTCAGAAGCATTCTTTTGTCAGGCTTTTGACTCCAATTTTGCTTTCCTCTTTTCTTGGATTTCAATTCCACATGTACTTTACCTGTTTTTCTTGGCTCTTATATATTTGAGATGTTCACTTCATCCTTTTAAATTATTCCATCTACAACTTTTATTCTCATTTGTTGTCAAATCACTTGACTCCTGACTTATTTTTACACAAAAGATCTTAAGTGATTTTTATCACGTTTCAAACATTTCTCAGTTCTAAGCACATCTTTTTGGATTCGTTCTTTCATCTACCATTCATCTCTCAAAGCTTTTATTCAAGATGAGCATGATCTCCAAATCGTTATTATTGTCAACATAGATTTAAAAGTCTTTCCTAATTGACAGTGTCAGACTGATTGGCCGCACAGGTAACTTGCTCTTGCCTTTTTGTTTGTTTGGATTGTCTCCTCGGTATTATGAATAGATTTATAATGTTCCTGCAATAAAAGCCATATTTGAAGATAGGTAGATATCTTGACTAAAATAAGGTTCCAATATCTTCCTTCTGAAATGAATGGTATATTATTTTAGTGGACTTAGTTTAACCTTAGCCTAACTTCTTGGATCTTTACTCATGCATATGTGACTCAGGCAGAATAAGTGATTTGGGCTAAATTTGTAGCCATGCACCTCTGGCTTTTTCTTTACAAGACTTTCACGTTTTCCACCACAGTAGATGTAGTGGCTATGAATTATGCACTTTTATTCTTCAAACAAATGTGTGGGTCCTTTATTTGTAACTTTAGTAGCCACCAGCTCCTCTCTGCACAGCGATGGACCTCCCTATATGTTGAAATTTATGACAAGTGAGAAACTCACTTACATAACTTTCTTTTTTAAACTCTTTAACTCCCCGTTTCTTGTAATCAATTCTTGACAAATTCTTTCAAATATTTTCTATAGTTTTAAAGATGCATAGTTTTCTGTCAAACCACAGGCAAAGATATAAGATCTTCCTCCATCATACTGGAATTAGGAGTCCTATAGTTCCTGTTATTGAGTCAAATTGCAGTTATTATCATCTGGACAATATAAGTGTAAATTATCTTCAGCATGAAATTTCACTTATACCAAAATTAATTTTCATTAGAAAATCAGATAGAAATGTAAATCTTTAAAGATAATCTGAAGATCCATTTTTCAAAAAATGATTCAGATTTTCTGTTATCACATTTAGCAAAATCATAACACAAAACAAATTATTGACAATAAATATCAGTCTATTGGTTTCATATATATCATTATTTAAATGTTCTGGTGTATTTAAGGTTCACACTATTGCCAAAAATAAATTTGTCTGACTTTGTGGGTGCAGTACAAAAGAGGCAACTGTTTCAGGATGATTTGTCTACTCCTTGTCACATATTTCTGAAATACAGGGTTGAGACTGATGGAAAAGATAATTAACCTTAATTTTCTGAATAAATCTCAGAAATGTTAAAGTATTCAGGTAGCACTTTCCCAAAAACTTTGTTCTAGTTTACTGAGCTAAGAAACAAAAATAACCCAACTGCGACTGTAGAGAGAGCCAATATGTACTGTGAAGTAGGGCACCAACTACTTTTTGCCAAGAAATAAAATGTTTCCTTCAGTTCCCTGCATTCCGGTTTCCCTGCATGCATTACTGGAATACCAAGTGTAAATCAGGTGCTGTGATAGTAAAGAAAAAAAATTCTAGATTTTTATTCATTCCTTTACACTCAGCCTCTTCCCACGAACTTAAGTGTCATCTATCTTACTCTGTTCTATTGTTACAAAATATTGTGATCTGAGTAGATTACAAGCAACAGAAATGTATTTCTCATGATTGTTGAGGCCGTGTAGTCCAAGACTGAAGCCCCAGCAGAACCAGCATCCCGTGAAGGCGTACTCACTGGTTCATATATCATGGCATCTTTCTGTGTTTTTCCTTGGTAAAGACAACTCTCTCGAATCTTTTTCAGAAAGGCAGAAACCCACTCATGGTTGCTCTGCTTCCTTACACTCCTGCCTCCTAATACTGCTCCTGTAGTGATTAAAATGACAGCATATGAATTTCATGGCGATACAAACATCTAGACCTTAGCAAACTTCCATTTCTAATTTTACAAAAATGTTTTAATAACTCAAGCTTAATGAATTGTTACTAAACATACATGTACTTCTCATAAACACATCTACTTTGTTTTTTTTTTTTTTTTTTTGTTTTGTTTTTTTTTCTCCGGTACCAGGGATCGAACTCAGGACCTTGTGCTTGCCAGGCAAGCGCTTATGCCACTGAGCTATACCCCCAGCCCCTAACACATCTACTTTGTGAGAGACACTAATATTTAATCCAATTATCTAGAGACAAAAGTGTACTTGATAATTTTTTAAATGCAAGAAACTTGTTAATGTATCTATTGGAAATTGCTCTTTTTCGGTCACGAGTACAATCTATCTGGATCATTTATACCGAAAGTGGAGCCCTTTGATTTTCTGTCAAGTCTGAAAAACTTCCGTTAAACAGGACCTGCCCTCCTTCCTTCCCCAGACAAAAACAAACTTGAAGAAAGGATGAAGGAGAGAGGTTTAAGACAATGGAAGACGTTAGGCTCACGGTATATGAAACATAGTTCATGGAAGTTATTTAAAAGCATATGTGAAATTTTCTTTGTAAGTAAACATGTTTAGTTTATGTTTAATAGTATTTGATATGAGAGAATTTTCTCTTAAATTATATTTGTAATTCTTATATAACTGGACAGTCTAGTAATTAAATATTACTATAGTCTTCACCATGATTAAGTAATTACTTTAGATTTATTTGAAAATAAATAAGTACATATTGCACAATTTGAATTTTGGGGAGAAACTAAAGAATGACGATCTGAGTATTCAGTAAGTAGTTTATATAAATTGTGGTGTTTATTCTTGACATGTCAATTTGGCCACCTTAAGAAATGCTTAGCAAGTAGTGAGGCACAGTTCTAAGTGTGTCTGTGGATGATCAACATATAGGCAAACAAATTGAGGAGGGAAGACCCATCCCTGTGTGGGTGGTAGCAACTAAGAGCCTGTAGAGCAGTTGGAATAAACAATGGGGATAAGAAAGAAGATTGCCCATTTTTGAAGACCTCTCCCCTTCTCAAGGTGGTGAAGCCTTTGCTGCCATCACCCTACTATATCGATCACAGGTTTCTTCAATTCATCAGCTCACACCAAGCATCCAGGCCTTTATCCTGGCGCTGGTGCTGCAGCCTTCATCACTCTTGGGAGATCTTTTAGGTGTTAGTACCTGTGGGAACCTCAATTTGGCCAATGTACTGGTAGCCACTGTGGGTTTTCCTGCTTCTGATATCCCAGGTGGACGTAGTGGAGTCTCCGGCCTCTGATGTGTGCGCCTCTCTAGTAAATCCATGCAAATATGCATGTAGTACCGTTAGAGAATTCTAACACATAGCTATAACCACAATGTACGGTACATTACATTATGTAAATTGGAAAGATGGTCTTACATCTGCACAAGCACTGTCCTGTGGGGTGAAAATCAATGGCTTCCTTGACTTCTGCAGGCTGCGTTTTTGTTGGGTACAGACTGTGCATCTACCCACAGCCTTGCGCACAGCATCCATTCTCCTTCATCCATTCCGGGTATGCTCCAGTCTAGAGACTACGTTTTCATACAGGATGGAAAAAAGCAACCTCGGGATGAGGAGTGTGGACTAAGTTCTCATATGCTTTAGATCTATCCTGTCTCTCTAAAGCCTGGTACGGTCAGAGGTGGAGATTTTGTGGGTAATTGGATTCACTTTGGGATTTGTTTTGGAACAAATGCCTGGTCTTCAAGCACACATAACAAAGCAAGTTTAATTATCGGACAGGATGCAAATACATTGAAATGTACTTGTACTCTTTTCAGCTCACACTTTAGATTTTTTTTTTTCTGGACAAATTTTATATATGAGGAAGTGTAAAAATTGGCAAAATTATATCCTCTGGAGTTAATGTTGTAATTTATGGGAATGTTAAGTTGATGTAAATTTCATGGTTTGGAAATACTTATCTTGATGAAGAATATTATATTTTTCTAATGAATAATAACTTCCATGCATACATATTTTGCTGATATATAAACATATCTTCCCCTTTCCATTTGCTTGCTGGGTGCAATGCAGTGAAGTAGGTGTACGCACTGAGGCGCTAGTGTGGCTAATGGCCTCGGATCTTCTTGAATATCATAGAAGAATTTTGTTATTCTGGAGGAGAGAAAATAAAATGGTAAAAAACAAAATGATATCAAATTGAATTAAATGTCAGGGTATTCATAAGCTAAATTTTCAGTAATATAAATTAATCAAGGTTAAAACTCTATTATTTCACATATTTTAAATAAGACAATAAAATGAAATATGGGTGTCATGATCTTCAGAAATCGGTATACTTTACATTTAACCACCAAAAGCAAACATAGCCTTTGCTTATGTTGGTAGAATGAACTCACTCAAACTGAGAAGAAAATAAGATGAGATGATATAAATACAGTTGCTTATACAGATTTTCAGAGGATATTATCAAACACACACACACACACACACACACACACATACACACACACACAAGGTTTTAAGAACATAAATAGCTCCCTAATTCACAGTGAAGAATTTAAGGTATAAAGAAATATGGTACCAAATGAGAAAAAAAATCTTAATTTCATTTTAAATATCATTCTTTTAGAATTAGCTAAATATCAAACATCTAGAAAAAATGTATTATCTTTTAAATTACATGTATTAGTCTAAGCCAAAATGAAATGTGATCATTATACTTACAGTTTAATTCAACCTATTTTACCTATTACAATGTGTTGTAGAAGCGCAACATCTGTCATACTGAACTAAAATACCATAGCATCTGTTTATTTTTGAGAAGCATTAATTCATAATTTTCTTGCTATAGTAAATTCTAGTATCTCCTGGAAGGAAATCATAATCAATTACAAATTATAGACCAGAGTATTGCTTAGTGAGTAAAAATACAGGCTGGATGTGTTGGCACATGCCTGAAATCCCAGCAATCTGGATGCTGAGGCAGGAGGATTCTTGCAAGTTCAAAACCAGCCTGGGCAACACAGTGAGCTCAAGGCCAGTCTGAAATACATAGCGAGACCCTGTCTCAAAACAGAAAAAAAAATGAGTAAAACTAAATAACACAAAATGAGTTACCAAAGGATATATCCACATATGGATGACATGTGTGTTGTTTGGAACACTCAGGCTTAATTCCATGCTTAAGAAATATGAAGAAATGTGATTTTTTTGTCTCCACAAGCCATATCTACTTTTTAAAACTCCATGGTTTGTGAGGGATTGCATGTGAAGAAAATATAGTTATGACTTTAACTTCTCAGTTTTATTAGTCATTTTAAATACTAGGCATAAATAGTACATTTGTGTCTCTCCAACTGGGATCTTCTGTAAATTGCAAATCTCATTTGTCATAGGATGATTTTTATGTGTAACATTTTAGAGAAGACATATGCTATTTTGTAAATCTAGCACTTATTTACCAGCAATTGGTGCATAGTTACTCCCAAGTACTAGTCCAAAAGATATATTTTTTGTAAAAAGCTATAAGAATGAACATGAATCATAGTCACACCCTAAACAGGTCAAATTTGGAGTGAGAAGAAGTGAAAGTGTTTGCCTTTTGCTCCAGATGAAGAAGCGGTGCGAAGTAATGTGAAGCAAGATGGCGGCGAAGAAGCAAAGGAGGAGCACGAACAGAACTTGCGCGCAGATCACCTTGAAAACACACACGTCTTCCGGTTATATAACAAAGATACATTCAGCTTTGCAAAATTTGTCCCTTTTAATGCTACCTCAAATTCCTTAATTTCTCGAGAAAACAAATAAAAACAACTGGAATAATAGAGTCATGTTTGAAGAGAATGTGACAGCATAGCACGACATTTAGTAAAATGAACACTTTGTCAATGTGGAAAGTTCCAGATTTCACTCTTTTGAACTTGCATAATTACATATTTTTAAATTATGAATTTGTGTCAAAATTGAGAATGTTCTCAAACATAAAAATGGAAAAGAAAATTGATTCTTAAGTATAATTTAAAATATCACATAAATTGCCATCATATATTTAACTATTGCATATTAGATATCAATGACGTTTGATTTCTGCATTTTGAAAAATGTGTGTATTTCCATTATTTCAGTCATCTTTAATTTTTCTCAGCACTGACTGCCTATTTCAATCTGCAAGTATATCACAAACTGTCAGAATTTACATGTTTCATAGTTTCCTACTATGGTAGATAGTTTTGTTTTTAAATTCTATTTGTTTATAATACAGTGATCAGTTGTTTTGGCTGTGAATGTTAAATTCTGCAACTTTACCCAACTCACCACTATTTCATCAGCTTTCTAAAATTTAATAGGATTTCCAATGTGAATGATCACACCATTTGCAGATGCCACTTATTATGTTTGACCCTTATTTTATTTCATTTATAATCTATTTAAGATGTAGAAACTGCAGATTTTCAGAAAACAAGTTGCCTGAAGGGATCCAAATTGCCTGAAAATATGTAGGTGAAAGCGATTCTGAAAATTAATTTGAATAACTATCTCCTTCTAATCATCACCCTAAAGCTAAAGGGAATATGTGTCTCTGTCGACCCGCACAAATACATAGTGCTCTCACTGACATAATACTCAAGTAAAACGATGGTAAGATTTGGTGAAACAAGAACAGCAACAATAAAACCACTGGAATCATCTTTGCCTTCACCCGTTAGAATACAGCCAACTGCCATTGCTCTCCCCACATGGCACACATATTGTATGTTCTATTTAGTGCGACACACTTTGCAGAGAGATGACTGTAGTTCATTTAGAGAAAGGTAGAGTGGCAGCCTAACAGGATACGTGAAAAACGAGTGCAGAAATTCTCTTAATGCCAAAAGGGGAAATTTGAAGCAGATGGAAGAAGACAAGGGGATATGGCTGCAAATAATAAAGGCTTCTAAATATATGAAGGACCTTCACAGGCAAAACACACACAGACACACACACACAGACATCATTTACCTGGTTTAATTTGTCTTCTTTCAAATCATGTGACTATGGATTATTTTTCTGTTACCTTTGAAGTTCTAACAACATGGCCTCTTGGGCACTATTACACTTGTTTTGAAAACCACTAATTTCAAAATTTACATGTTATCCCTATTTGGCTCTACTCTTCATAATTAAAAGACAGAAACATTAATATAGCCTCTTGAATTTATAAGCATTTGGCACAGTTAAGGCATCTTGGCAAATAAGTTTGAAACAAAGATAATCATTGCAAGTTGGCAGTGTTTATATCCTGAATTATTCACTAGTTTTTATTAGAGATATTTGAATAACACTACACAACATATCACAGTTAGTATTAAGGGATTTTTGACTTTATAGATAGTATTTTTAAAGCAGAGCTCAAAGTTTTATATACAATAGATAGTAAACACATTTTAAAAAGTTACTTTATTCTCTTTATTTAGCTTTATTCTATAAGAGCTTAAGGTCTTAGGAAAGGTTTCTATGAAACACTCTATGTAGCTAAATGAGCCAGCTTTAGGATGTGAAAAAGAAGTGCTAATGTTTCTCCCCACTCTTTGTTTAAAAATCCTTCTATACCACTACTTGTTTGCCTTTCATTAATATTATTATTCTTAATATTATATTCAGTAAAGAAGTGATTCTTATTGGTTTTAATGTTTGTTTACATATTTTGGCAACTCCTGTCATTAAAATTGAATTTGTCCTTTCATGTTTTTGGTCTCCACTAATTCTTTTTTAAATAAACTGTATTTGGTCAGGCTTATGGAATAAATTTTCATACCTGGTAATTTTCAAGTATGTGTAGCTTTATGAACATCAATAGTGCACATTGAATAGCAAAAATAGAGATGCATTTGAGTATAGTTCCTTTATGAGGCTAGATGAAATAGTGCTCAGAAAACCTGCTTTGCTCTCTAGTATTTATCTGAACTCCACTGCACACTTGAAGTCATTACAAATTTTGTTCCTCGTTCTTTTCTCTCTGTGAGAATAGACAGGTGCGGAGAAGCTTGGATCTGCTCAAGAGATCACAGATGGAAATCCTTGAGCTGATTTCACATTCAGGTGATTAATTTCCACAATCTGCCCAAATTTCAACACGTTAAAATGCTTTATGGAAGGAAAGAAATATGTTTGTTGATTTTAAATTTCATGGACTACATCTTATGTTATTAAAAATATGATCCCCATACGTAAAGAATTTGAATTTATAAAATTTGTAAGAATGAACTTGGATTTTTAAAGGAGGCCTCTTTTTTACCCTTCACTACGCATGTGAAGACACACCAATTAAAGGTCTCACTACTTTTTTGAAGGTATCAGAAATCCTCTAATCATGTTAAATAATTCAAGAATAGCATAGATCAGTTGTGATTGTACTATTTTTTATGCTAATTGGTGTCTGTTTGTTAATATGTTTTTGTACTTTTATTTAAAAAAATAATAATTCAAGAAATTTTTACCTTACACCTGTAAATTAGAACTCCAATACAAACTCAACTCCAGGTGGTTGCCAAAGTCAGGCCACAGTAAGTCTTTTCAGTTAGGAGTACAAAGGTGATCCAAATATAATATACCAATGGGCGAACTGACAGAATTATGAATTTACAAGAGGTAAATGCCGGCCAGTAATATTCAATGCTTTATTAATTTATGAAATATTTATTCAACACTTATTCATGAAATCTACTTCCCTTTTATTCACAATGATGAGGTATAAAGATACCGAGCAATTAAGTCATCCAGAAGTTCACAATCTCCTTTTAACATGTTTCATTGAAAAACTAAACCTTAAAAAAGAAAAACAAAGAAACCAAATCTACCATCTCATTGGTTACAAATGCTTCTTTCTGAATATCACTGATATTTAACTCCTGCCTAGTGGTAGCACTTCGCTGCAGGCCCTCACCATTTATGATGAATATTACCCTTCACGATGCTCTTCCACTGGGCTCACGTGTGACGGGGGAGCTTCGTTCCTTACTCCTATTGTAGCTGTCTCCCATTGCCTGGTCACTGATCTCCGTTTCTCTACTTCTAAAGTATGATAACTTCTGGAAAGTTTACCGTGTTGAAACTAGGATAACAGCACAGTACTGAGAAAGACTTGATAGTTACTTTTTAAAATTTTGCATGATCTCTGTGCTGGAGCACATTAAGAACTTCTTTTGCTCATGCCTTTGTATTTACTGAGTGACTGCATTGTGCAAAGAACTGACTGATATAGAATTGCTAGGAACTGTGACTCTGTACAATCTGAATATATATATATATATATATATACATGGAAATAGAAAGAAAATGAGTATGTTAATAAAATATATGTGATTAGAAATTTGATGAATACTGTGCAAATGTCTCACCAAAAATGATATGCAGAAAAAATAATGAAATGAGAGGTTCACATAGAATAATCCTAAAAGTCCTTGCTTAGAAGTTATTTAAATGAAGACTGGGAAAATAAGTCACATAAATAGTAGCAGGAAAATAACTTTACAAAGATGAAATAATATGCAGAAAGACATACACACACAGAAAGTAACGTGCATGCCAGCATGTGCAAGTAAATTAGGTCTGGTACATCGCTAGTTGGAAAAATGAACAGCGCCTAGCTCAAGAATACTATCATGCCCATTAGCAGTGCTCATAGGGCTATAAATGGCCATAAATAAGTTGTCTGATCATTAATGCTAAGTTTTATCATTGATAAAATAGGTATAATGAGAATATTCACCTTCCAAGTCATTGCTCATGCTTCCGTGAGGTTCCCAAAAGAAAGCATTATAGTCCCTGCACATATTTAGCACATAACAAATGTTAATTTTTAACTCTGGCTCTATGTTGAGAAACTTGGTTCTACTTGTATCCAAAATTAAACAAAACAGTTAATTTGTGTAAGATACAATAACACATTAGTACAATGACTGCCTGCTAAACATATCTGAGGGAGATGAATATAAAATTAAAATTTAAAATTTAGAGAACAACAAAAATCCATTGCAGGAGTCCACCTGAAGAAGTGTAGGCTTATAATGGACAACAATGGTAGCTATGGAGATGGGTGAATAATTTTGACATCTATTGAAAAAATTGATACAATTTTATGGGTTAGATATGGGTGATACCAAATAGATAAAACTTTATATACATTACCCAGAAACACTTTCTTTTCTATCAGCGACAATCTATTATCTTTCAGAAACAAAACACTGCCACCAAATTTCTGGTTGATGTTTGCCAGTGAAAAACTGGAGAAGGAAGAGCAGTAAACATCAGTTTAAAGAAGGAAAGCTACATCATGGCTTCCCAGTAGTGGCCTGAGGCTTAAATGTGCATTTTGTCAGATACAAATTTGTAGATCTCTTTTGCTGTTTCTCTCAAAATTTTTCTGTCTTCAACAAGTAGCTGAAGTTAATGTTAGGCTCATACATATTTCTCAAATCAGTAATTTCCCAAAATCAAATAGTGAAACTAAGACATTACTTCTCCAATATAAGACTGGGTTCAGTGGGTTTTACCTTTACTTTTGTACTGTAAGTTTGTACTTAAAAGTATTTTGTACTTTAGCCAATTATGCATCTGAGTATCCTAAAGGAGGAATACATGAAGCAATGTAGGTATTTGCCCACTTGGTATGATGAACCACAAGATGTGTGCATGTGTGCAAAAGTGGCAGAATGGGACTCTTACCTGCCTTGTGCTCTGTGTAATTTTATTTTTCATATGTTTACCTGATACTCACAGAGTGCAGTAGATCCGCACCACTCCAGGATTTGTTACAAACAAGTTTTCTTCTGACTTTTGTGGTAGAAGTAGCCGAGTTCAGTACAATGGACATGAAAAACCAGACTTCCAAATTTTGGAGGAGATTAAAAGTGAGATTACTCATGCATGGATGGTGAAGATGACCCATTATCATAAAACACGTGCTGGCTTAACAGAAGACTGATGTGGGTGGACGGTGAGGATGATAGTGATGGTGATGATGATGATGATGACTTTGACATTGGTCATGTGAGCAAAAGTCCCTGTGACAGAATCAACTGTCACGGAAACAGGGAATTGAGAATTCATTGATTCAGATGATTAATAAAATAGCAATGTGAGTAAATGTTTGACTAGTCAAAATGTGAATTGGCCACTCAGCTAAATGGAATGAGCCAGTGTTAGAATCAGACGTATAATGATGGTCTTGGTAAGGATGAAAGGTATTGGGCAGAATGCCAACTCAGTGTTGGAATTTGTAACAGACAAAATGCTACAAGATGCTATGAAATGCACAAAGGTCGAAAGGCAAGTAAAACGTTCTGTATGCACCACTAGCCATATTCAAATACCTTTTTATTTTGACACATCACTAGAGGAACTGAAACGTTTCATAGGCCTGCATTACATAGCAGGGATTTCTCATGGTGATCACAGGAATGTAAAAGATGTATGGAAAAGCAACGAGTCAAATTATCGTATAAAACTTTATGGAATTATAGATGAGAAGACTTTTATGTTTTAAATTTAGACATTCATCCTGAAATCCACCCATCAGGTCATTATTTGTATAACTAAACTAAATGATGCTGTGAAAAGACTTGCTGCTCTCATCTCACAAACTAATCAGAATGTGACATTTGACAACCAGTTTACCAGTTCCCAACTGATGTTACATTTGCTAACAGAGCACAAGTTGACCAGTGAACCAACTGTACACAGGAATAAAGCAGAAATCCCAAATGAAGTGCTGCAACTTCAAAACAGGAAATTTATAGTACAATCTTTGGATTTCAGAAAAATAAAACACTTGTCTTATATATGGCAAAGAAAAGCAAATTGGTAGTACTCATGGCAACATTTCAACATGATGGAAATACTGATAAGAAAATCTTAGCAAAACAGATTGCTGAGATAGAAACTCTACAACAAAACAAAAGATGGAGTAGATATTGATGAGTTATGCAGCAACTATGATGTTAGTTGAAACGCAAAGTATTTGCCAATGATTGTGCTTTACATGATCCTAAACATGTGTGACATAAATAGTTTGATAGTTTACAAAGACAGTAGCAAGTACAAATTATCATGAAGAAATTTTCTTAAAGGATTGACTGGATCTCACAAAAGATCATTTACAGCAGAGGAAAAATGAAATTTTCTGTCCAGGGATCTATGCAAAAATATTGTGGAGCTCATGGGTGAACTGAAAGGGAGTAGGCAGGCACAGCATCACAAAGACCTACTATGACAACAGGAAACTAAAACCGTTGTCAACTGTCCCCTATAAGATATTGCAGGAAAACAAACCATACATGCTATTAGCGTATGTATAACTTATGTATGGAATATGTAGTTGTGATAATTGAAGTAAAGATTATTGTATTTTCATTGTAATTCATATCAAAATTTATTTGTATTGTTCTTTTTTTGACTTAGTTCATCAAATCATTCAATGTCGAAAATTTTGGTGCTTTTTTAATAAACACTCAAAAACATTATAAATTCAATTTTTTTTGCTATTTTCCCTGTTATGTACTCATCATTTAACATAAAACTCATAATTTAAAATGTATAATAAATTAATAGGATTATACTCTCTAAAGAATAAACAGGTCTGAAAGACCCATACTTGTGGGCCTTGATGACAAAATTATTCTTAAATTCTAATAAAGGAATTTTACATATATTGTCTCTATCTTTATGAGTCAGTATTTTTTATTCTTCTACCCATGATTAAATTGTGTTTAATGTCACAAGTTCTCTGAATTTCTCCCACATTTTCCTTGTTTCAATCATAATTCTAACATAATGAAGTAATTGTGTGGAACCTAGTAGATGCAGAATATCAAAAATGATTATCCCGTAATGATGTGCAGAACTATGGGTTGCAGAGGAAGCCATGTTCTGCAGATCCCAGGTTTTCTTCCTTTCTCTATGAATTTTCTATTTAGTGCCATACATCATCTGTGCTCATTGACAGTTATCTGCAAATCTGATATAATTTTGATTTGCTTTAAACTACACACATGTACACACACAACAAAAACAAATGAAGAAGCAAGAGAGTTTCTGCTAAACTTCTATTAATCGAGCTTTCAGTAATTCTCCTGCATTTAATTCCCCAAATTAAATTTCCCAGATTAAAGGCAAAGTGCATAACACTGAGTCCTCATGCTTTTATTATTTTTGTGGATACTTCTGAGAAATATAAATTCCATGATTCTGTTTTTGGAAAGTTTATATATATGTGAAAGTATCTAATAGAGTTCATCCATTCCAGTATTATCCTAATGTTTTAATAAAAAAGAAATATTGATTTTTATGTTTTAAAAGTGTCCATAACTTTGTTTTAAACATAAAATAGATGTCATCACATTATCAGATGAAATAAAGCCAAGAGATTTCAAGAATAAACTGTACACTACTATATATTCTCATCTTGTGATTTTAAACAATTTACTATTTAACTGTGTTTTGACACTTGTCAAATCCAGATCTTTGTAATTTCTGAGAAATCATTAGGGATATTTCATTTGTTTGTCACATTTCATCACATTTGATGCAGACTACACAAAAATAATGTTGGTACAAATTCATGCAGCGTAAGTGCGTGATAATATTCAGGCTGCCACAGTTCATTTAATTCTTATTAACTTGAAATGGGAGTTGTTTCTGACACAAAAAGAGCTCTCATCTCTCTGAACCCACCTCTAACCATTCTTCTTTTTGGGAAAGTGAATTTCCTCAGGATAATTCATCCCTATTTTAAGCCTCTCATTTATGAATTCATTGGTCACCTATAAGCATAGAGCTCCATAGTATGTTCTGTGATTACTAAAAAAGAGAACATTTGGCATGACTGATCAGAATCAGTTCTCCAAAGAATATCAGATATTAATAAAATAATCAAAGCCAAGCAGAGATAAAACAGAGAAGTAACCACCATATCTATATATGTCCTGCAAAGTACCGCTATGGGGTTTGCTACATGAAATTGCTTATACTTAAGTTCTTTACTTAATGTACTTTTTTGATTCATTTAGAAGTTTCTGAAAACGTACATGTGAATGGAGGCAGTGACTTAAATCATTCTAGAATATAATTGTTAGTATTAATGCTGATATCCAGTAGACTGATTCACATTGCACCATGTTTCAGAGTAAAATTGCCCAGGAGGGTCCTATAGTTACAGCCTGACAGATCCATGCTTTAGAAAAGTTTCCATAATTCTTTAGTAAAGCATTAAACTCACTTCTCTGTGAAATTATGTAAGAAAAAAAAAGAACTATAGGTTTTTGCTTTAAAGAAATGACAGGGATGGCCACTACTAAAAGAAGATGTGTAGCTTATGAGATGTATTGCATAGGATAATCACTCTACAGAAAGTGTCCATTCAAAGAAATGGCTGCACTGGGAGAAATTCACAATGAAATACTGAGCTATATGCTAAAAGTGTAGGTTACTTCAAAGTCATATAGATTTCTGTTAAGCAAGGAAAGTTGAAAGAGAGGAGACTGTAAACATAGTTGCAAAAAATCACTCTTTTTAAGAGTTGAAAATATCAGAACCCAAAGAACAGAAATTTCTTTGTTGCTCAGGTGCCTAATTGATTGAAGTCAATCAATCCACTGGTATATAACTAGTCAGAGGCTTAGGCAATACCTAGCTGGAAAGATTATAGTATGTTTAATAGTTTTAACAAAAATAAAAATATTTCTATGTAATTTATGAAACTATTTCTATATTTTATAGTAAAATTAAATCTAGAGCTTAACAATTTATTTTCAGGCATGTGTGCTAATTTTATCTTCAAGCATATCCCAGCTAGTTAATGAGTTTTGATAAATTCCTGCAAAGGAACTGAAATAAACATAGGGAGTTTTGCTAGCCTAATTTTCCCCCTTAATTCAACATTGATTTCTCAGATGATATTATAATCAGTTTTGCACATGAATAAACAAAAGTAGGAATTTTATGTTACTTAATCATAATGGACAGAATCAGTACTAGAACCTGTCCTGCAGGAAATAATCCAGGAGGATTCTGTCACATATTGTATAACTCAGAAGACATTGAAAAATACACTATGCTACTTAATATATGTGAGTGAATTGGACCTCTAGAGCACAGTCCAGGACAGAGCTTTAAAATTGTGGCCATTGATTCAGGTGCCTGACTAAAATGGATGCTATTTATTTAGGTATTTGCTATGATTATCTTATGCTACAAAAACAGAGTTGAGTAATTTCAATGACTATAAGAACAACAAATCTAAAAAATCTACCCTTTAAAGACATGGTTTTCTAGCCAATGAGTTGGTATTCACGTGAATCAGAAATAATTTCAAATGATTGTACAATAATAACATTGGTAAAACTCTTGAAGACATAGTAGTAGGCAGAGAGTTCATGAATAAAAATCAGACTGCAAGGGAAACACTTTAAAGAATCAATAACTGGGACCTCATCTTACTGAAAAGTTTTTGCACACCTAAAGAAATCACCAGCAGAGTAAAAAGAAAACCCACAAACTGGGAAAAAATTCTAGGTGGCTGTCCCTCTGACAAAGGTCTTCTATCTAGAACATACAAAGAATTAAAAAGCATCACCCTCCCCAAATTCAAAGAGCCAATCCACAAAAGGGCATCTCAGATAAAGAAATACAAATGGCAAGTAAATATATAAGGAAATGTTCTACATCTTTAGTCATTCGAGAAATGTAAATAAAAACAACGTTGAGATTTCATCTCACCCCAGTAAGATTGGCCAGCATTAAGAAATCATCCAATAGCAAATGGTGGAAAGTTTGTGGAGAAATAGGAACTCTTCTCCACCACTAATGGAAATGCAGACTGGTGAAACCACTGTGGAGATTGGTTTGGAGATTCCTCAGCAAACTAGGTCTAGAGGTCCCATTCAACCCAGCTATTCCCCTTCTGGGTATTTTTCCAGAAGATCTGAAAGCATCATATCACCACGATATATGTGCACCCATGTTTATAGCAGTGCAATTTGTAATAGCTAAATTGCAGAAGCAACACAAATGTCCATCCACAGAGGACTGGATAAAAAAACTGAGGCACTTTTATATAATAGAATATTACTCAGCTATAAAGAAAGACAAAGTTGAGGCTTTTATAGGCAAATGTTCACAATTAGACACCATACTCATAAGTGAAATAAATCAGAGATACATGAGCAAGCAACGTATTGTATCACTGGTGTAAGAACCTGAAAGTGGGAATATACATTAGGAGGTATTGATACAATCTGCTAAAAAGTAAAGAGCAAATGGGATGAGGGGAAGGAGAAAAGGAAGAAAGGGACAAATATGTATCTATGTATGTATATGCAGGATGGCTAACATGGTGCCACTATTGATGTATGTCACTTTTTGGTAAGGAACAGTTCATGATTGATTGTTTGATCAAGATTGTATGTCTATATGTGTTTTCCTGAGCATACACTTCGAAGTTATCCATATGTAATACAACAGCCATTGTTAATTCCCTGTCACTTTATCTATAATTCAATTTTGAATTGTTCTTGTGCTACTTTGTGTCTTTTTGTTAATGTTTTCTTTTTTGTTTGTTTTGTTTTGTTTTTCTTTTCTTTTATAGTTTTAAAAATAAAAAAATTAAACCTATAAGAAACAAGTCAAATAGAATGTTCATGAGCTTTAAAAATTAAGCATTTTTGTTGGTATCCATTATTGACCATGCACATATTTTATACTATTTTAAGAATAACTTTTCTTATAATTGCCACTATATTTTATTGTAGCGATGATAGTGATGGTAGCTGCTGCCTTGCTCATGCTAAGGCCACAATTCTGCCACAAAGCTGCACCTCCAACCCCCACAATTGTCCAATTATATCAGACGCAACTATGCCGGTCAACACATTTCATGCAGAATTGTGATTATAATAATTTAGAAGATATAATATTTTTCAAAAATAGGTGCTCTTACCCATCTTTAATTTTAAAGCATGTTCAGAAAAGACAAAATAATTTCCCTAAGAATTTTTTTTCAGATAAAGTTAAATTATTTCAGTAATTACTTCAATAAAAAGTTGTAAAGAAACAATTCACTGATAAAGGAAAGCCCATCAGAATCACAGAATATTTCTCACCATATACACTTAAATCAAAGAGAACATGTTGTGAAGTATTTTAATCCAGAAAAGAAAACAACCTCCAACCCAGATCGATGTATCCCACAAAACTATCTTTTCAAAATTGATGGAGGATTAAGGTACTTCACAACGAAGAACAACTGAAGCAATTCATGACTGTCAAACTAGCACTCCCAAAGGCTCTGCAGGACATTCTACAAAGAGGGAACAAAGACTGTAATTCCATGAACCCCACTAGAATGATTCCACCAGCTAAGGTAAGCAACTAAACAGGGGGAACAAAAACAGGAAAATTATATGACGAGTAAATCAGTACATTTTAGTTATAGGCATCATGTAAATGGTCTTAGTTGAACAATCAAAAGGAAGAGGTTGACAGGATGGATTAAGAAACATGATCCAACCCTATGCTACATACAAGAAACAGATTTAACTCAAAATGAAATTCATAGGCTGAAAGTCAAAGGATGGAAAAAATACTCTGTGACAGGAATACAGGAAAAAGCATTGGTAGCTAGTATATATGCAGACAAAGTAGATGTCAAACCAATACTTAAGAAGAGCTAAAAAGAAGGTCACTACATCTTTGTAAAGGGAGTAATTCAAGAGGAACAGATAACAATCCTAAATATATATGCATCAAATACCAGTGTACCCAACTAAACAAACAGTAATGAAAGACCAAATAAGCAGTTGCATAATTATAACGGGAGACCTTAATACCCTCCTGTCACAGCAGGTCAACTAGACAAAAAGTCAACAAAGAAACACCTGAACTGAACAAAACTTTTCAAGGAACAGATTTAACAGATATCAACTAAGGATTCTATGCCAAAGCATCAGAAGCTACTTGACAGCTGCACTTGGGGCATTCTACAACAGACCACATACTACCACATAGAACATGCTTAAGTAAATGGAAATGAACTGAAATTATGCCATACGTACTATCAGATCAGGGGGCAAAAAAAAAAAGAAAAGAAAAGAAAAGAAAATCAAAGGCAAACCATAAAACTACTTAAACAAATGAAAATAAAATTACACCTCCTGAATAACCAATCAGTCGGAGATTAAAGAAGAAATTAGACAGTGTCTACAATTAAATGATGATGCCAATATAACATAGGGGATATTTATGGGGAGCAATGAAAGCAGCCCTGGGAAGGAAATTTATGGTAGTTAATTCTTACATTAGAAAAAAAGAGCAAGCACAAATAAACAACCTAGTGTTGATCTTCATGCTTCTAGAAAAATAAGTCAAGCCTGAAGCTCATATGAGACAGAAAAGTATAAAGATCAGAGCAAAAATTAATGCGGTGGAGACTAAGCACACAATACAAAGAATCAATGGATTGAAAAGTTGTGCTTTGAGAGAATAAATAAAATTGACAAACACTGAAGTAATCTTATCCAAAGCACCTCAAATCCATACAATTAGGAGTTAAAAGGGTAAACACAGCAGATCCTGCAAAGTACAGAATATCAGCAATAGCTAATTTAGGCACTTGTATTCTAATAAAATGGAAAACAGAGAAAAAAGGAAAAATTCTTAGATACACTTGAATTACCAAAGCTAAGAAGATATAAAAATCCTTTAAAAATACCAAATATCAGTCAATGAAGTTGAAGATGTACTTAAAAACATATGAACAAGAAAAAGTGTAGGTCTTGATGGGAACACGAACTCTATAAGAAATTTAGAGCTGTTCTAATGCCATTAATCCTCAAATTCTTTAAAGAAATTGAAAGTAAAGCAACACAACTAAACTGGCTTCTGGAAGCAAGCATTACCCTGATATTAAATCAGAGAAATGTACAACCAAAAAACGAAAGAAAACTATAGGGCAACTTCTCCAGTAAACATGGACACAAAAATCTTCAGTGAGATACTGGCAAACATAATGTCCCAAGTCATCAAGAAGATTATACAGCATAACCAATTAGGATTCCTTGCAGGGATGCAAGGATGCCAGGATGGTTCAACATACAAAAATCAATAAATGTACTACACCATATTAGCAGAACCAAGAACAAAAGCATCCTGATCATCTCAATAGATGGAGAAAAAGCTTTTGATAAAGTTCAACATTCATTCATGAGAAAACCTCTATAAAATTTGAGTAGATGATTTCAATCTTAATCAAATAAAAGTCATTCATAACAAACCAACAATCAACATCATACTAAACGGTCAAAAACTGCAAATTTTCACTCTAAAATCATAAACAAGAAAAAAATGTTCACTATCACCTCTCTCATTCAATATATTTCTGGAAACATTACCCAGAACAATTATACAAGAGAAATAAATAAAAGAAATAAGTATAGGAAAGGAAGAAGTTAAATTATGATTATTTGCTCATGATATGATTCTCTACATGGAAAACTCAAAATCTGCACTAAAAGACTTTCAGATTTAATAACCACATTTAATTGCGTCACTGGATTCAACTTTGGAAACAATTTAATGAAGGAAGTTGTATTGTTTTGGGGTTATTTTGCAAGGGGAATAATATAATACAGGTCACACATTTTATATTATTTATAATAATCACTCAAAGTATCATACAGAGAGTCAAGGAAATCTTTCCACACACAAGGAATCCAGCTGAGGGCCTGGATCCCAGGATAATGTCCTGAATGAGTCCAGCTGAAGACCAAAAGCCCATGACAATGCCTCCCACAAATCCAGGTGGAGGCCCAGAGCCCACAACAATGTCTCATGGAGGCCTATTTCATGGATCTGCACTGGGAAGGCCCAAAGGTCATGGGTGGAAGCTAGAAACTCTGTGCCAGTGCAATGAAGGATCTGTGCTAGCAGGCTGAGGGATCTGCACTGGAGCCAGGAAGTTATTTGTGAAGTAACAACCAGAGCATCCCCTGAAAAGTACCACAGCCATCCTCAGCAACAGTGAGGTCCTGAGCTCCTCGGATGGTGAAGACGCTGAGTTCCCGTCAGGAAAGCCAGTATGGCAAGCTTCTCCAGGAGACCGGCAGTGCACCATCTTCCCCTCCGGATCCGGAAACAATGCCCAAAGTGAGGACTAGAGCTCCCCCATGCTGAACCGAAACTATTCTCAGTACCAACAAGGACTTGAGCTCCTCAGAGGATGAAAACAGCCAAATTCATCAGGCAAGACAGCACGACAAGTTCCTGCAAAAGAACCAACAGCTCCTCACAGCTCCCAACAGCCTCAGTTCTTCTCCAGTTCTGTCTCTTACGCTGCTGGCCAACAATGCTCAGGTGGGCCTCCCACACCCAGCACCATGCTTACTCAGTTCAGCTGGATTTTACAAGTTGACCACCAGTTGTTAACACACTACAGAAGTAAAAGTCTTTAATTTAAAAACTTCAGTACTCTGAAAAAGGAGATTGAAGAGGATATCAGAAAATAGAACGATATCCCTTGTTCTTGGGAAGGAAGAACCAACATAGCTTCAATGGCCATAGGTTTAATATTGTTATACAGATTTATTGCAAGCTTGATTAAAATACCAATAGTATACTTCACAAAACTAGAGAAAACAGTGCTAAAATTTACTTGGAACCAGTAGAGACTTAGAGTAGCAAAAGCAATTCTGGGTCACAAAGGTAAGGCAGGGGGCATCACAATCCCTGATTTGAAATTATACTACAAAAGCACCATGATAAAAATAGCATGGTACTGGCAAAAAGGAAAAAAAAAAACCAAAACCAACCAGAACCAAATAACAGAATAAATGATGCAGAAACAATTTCAAACACACTCAGCCACTTTATCTTGGAAAAAAGACCCAAGTCTTCACAGAAAGAAAGGTAGCCTTCTTAATGAATGCTGCTGGACAGATCTGATGTCCTAGGGGACTGGCCCTTGGAGCCATAATTGAAACTCATGACTAGAGGCTGAGTGTGGATTCACACAGGGTAAGAAAGTTCTGGAGTTCTAATTTTATGAGCATCACTTAAGGCATTCTAGCATGTTTTCATGATTTAATGCTAAAGCATCACCAACATTCTAAATTTTGACTTTCTAGTGATGGGAAGGGAAATTCACCATTGAGAATATACAAAGAGAATGGTTTACAGAAGTAGCAAATCTTCAGATGCCTGCAGCACTTCTTTAACTCCTACCCTCTAGGGAAGAAGATTTCACTAGAGAAATCATCTTATTCTATTCCCACTAACTTTCTAGATCACGATAGGTGACAAATACATGTGAACCTGTCACCATAGGGACATCATGTCTATAAAGAGATTAGTCATGAATTTAAATTCATTTATTTATTAATTATTATTGTTTTAGAGAGTCTTCCTGTGTAGTGCAGTCTGACCTTGAACTCACTTTGTAACCCAGGCTTATGGTGATCCTTCTGCCTCAGCCTCCCATGTGCTGGAATTATAGGATGGACCACCATCCTGGAATTTAATTATAATATTATGGAACATTTCTTCTTCTGCCTGCCATATATTAAAATAAGTGGGTTAATATATGAGAGAATTGTAAGGCATAGACTCTATTTCAGGATATATAAAAGATACCAGAAGAATGCCAATTAATGAAGAGATAATAATAAAAACCAAAGAAAATAATTAAAGTACATCATTCTCCAGGTGGGTGATACTAGCAATTGATCTCCAGGCCTTTTCACTGAACTAAAAGCCCTGACCTTATTAAATTTTGAGACAGGACACACTAAATCATTAAATTTTATAAGCTTGCTTAAACTCTCAATCTTCTTGCCTCAGGCTTCCTGAATGGTGGGATTATGGACATGTACCAGCACTTCCAGCTTATTTTGTAGTTATTAATTTTGCAGTGCTGGTGATTACAGCCAGGCACTTGGACATGGACGGTACATACTCTACCACTAAACTACTTCTACAGTTTATCCATGAGCAATTTAAATGTGAATTATATGAACCTGTTAACCAAAAGCTGATGGTGAGTGTAGATATAAAAGATGTACCATATATATTATACAAGAAGTCTACTTTATATATAAATACTTACAAATGAAGGGATACGGAATGGTAAATCATGATGGCATTTACCAAAATAAGATCATGCTGGTCTATTAATTTCAAAGAGCACTTTAGAACAAGGAAACATATCAGGGATAAAAAGATACATAAAAATGTGGGAGTGTAGACTGGTGCAACCACTAAGGAAATCAGTGTGGAAATTCCTAAAAAAAATAGGATTAGATGCCCCCCATGTGACGCAGCTATTCCCCTTCTGGGTATCTTCTCAGAAGAATTAAAAACACTGTACCACAGTGAGATATGTGCACCCATGTTTATAGCAGTGCAATATATCATAGCTAAATCTTGAAAAAAACCCAAATGCCATCAACAAAGGAATGAATAAAAAGTATGTGTTTTTATGTAATGGAATACTACTCATAAAAATGAACTATGTTTATCCTTCTTTATGGCAGAGTTGCATTTCATTAGTGTGTAAATATCACATTTTCTTTATCCATTCACCCATGTGGACAGTTTCCAGGATTTAGCTATTGTGAATTGTGCTTCTATAATAGACAAGGGTATTCATCCTTGACTGTGGTATGATGACTTTAACTCTCAGGATGATGCCTAGAAGTGAAACAGCTGCATATAACCAAATTTCTATTTGTAGTTTCTTGATGAATTACCACACTGATTTTTCACAGTGGTTGTATCAGTTTACACTCACACCAGCAATGGAGAAATGTTCCTTTCTCTTCATGGGTCTGCTGGCATTTGTTATTGGTTGATTTCTTGATGCAAGCCATTCTTTCTTGAGTGAGATAGAATCTCAGTGTTATAGTTTGCATTTTTGAAATGGCCCATCATGATGGTCATTTTTTCATATATGTACTGGCTATTTGTATTTCTTCATCTGAGAAGTGTCTATTCATTTCAGATGCCTGTTTTAAGTGAGTTTTTAAGTTTTTAAATCATTTTTTAAAATTTTTCATATATTCTAGGTATTACTCCTCTGTCTGAAAGTAGCTGGCAAGAACCTTTACCTTTTTGTACACTGTCCCTTAACTCCACTGGCTGTTTCCTTTGCTGTTCATAAACCTTATCTGATGTGAACCCACTTATTGATACCTGGTATTATTTCTTATGCAACTGGAATGTTGTTCTGAAAGACTTTGCTTATGCATTTGTCACTCAGAGTTCTACCTGTTTGGTTTTCCGATGGATTAAATATTTCTGTTGTACTGTTTAGATATCTGATCCATTTTCATTTTAGTTTAGTGTATAGTGAGACACATAGGTTTAGGTTCAATATTTGGAACAGGGATAGCCAGTTTTCCAGGCACCATTTCTTAGAGAGGCTACCTTTTCTGAAGCAAAGGGATTTGTACTGTTTGTTAACAATAACATAGCTGAATGTGCCTGTGCTTGATTCTGTGCCTTCTGTTCTATTAAATTGATCCTTGAGTTTGCTTTTACTTGTTTGTTTTTGTCAGTACCGTGCTTTTTTATCAATGTAGTTTTCAGTATGACTTCAAACCTGAGATTGTGATGCCTCTTGCCATGTCCTGGTTGCCAAAAATTGCTGTTGCTATTCTAGGTCTCTTTTGACTCCATATGAATTTTAGGACTATTGTCTCCAGTTCCATAAGAGATGTTATAGGTGTTTTGACTGGGATTGAATTGATCTATTTAACAGTTTTAGAAGTATGGCCATTTTGACTGTAATACTTCTGCCTATCCAGGAACAGAGAATGTCTCTCCATTTCCTGATTCCTTCTCAGTCTCCTATTTCAGAATACTACAGATTTTGTTGTAAAAGTCTTTCATTTATTGGCTAGAATAATCCTCGAGTATTTCATTTTCCTTAATGGTACTGTGAAGGGCATGGCTTCCATAACTTTCCTGTGTGCATTACTGGTGTATAGGAACACTACTGATTTTTGTGTTTTGACTTTTTATGTTGCCACATTACCAAATTTGACTACTAGTTCTAGGAGTCTTTCTGGTGGAGTTTATGGGTCTCTTTTACTGATAACTGAAATCCTTCCTTCCTATCCAAGCCCTTTAATTTTTTCTCTTATGTTATTGCTCCAGCTAATATTGGAAGAACTATATTGAACAGAAACGGTGATAGCAGACATTTCTCTCTTGCTCTTGATTTTAGAGAGAAATTTTTCATCCTCTATTTAGTATGATGTTGGCCATTGATTTGTCAGAGATGCCTTTTATGAGGTTGAGAGAAAGACCTTCTCTACTATTTTTTCAAGGTTTTTATCATGAATGGATATTGAATTTTGTTAAATTCTTATTCTGTGGCTATTGAGATGATCATGTGATTTTTGTCCTTTGTTCTGTTCATGTGGTTCATTGTGTTTATTGACTTGCGTATGGAACCATCCTTGTATCCTTGGAATGAATCCTACTTGCTCATGATGTATAATATTTTTTATGATTTCCATAATTCTATTTGCCCAGATCATCTATGTACATCAAAGAGATTGCCTGTGCTTCTCTTCTCTTGGGTCCTTTTCTGGTTTTGAAATCAGGGTAATGCTTGCTTTACTAAGACTGGCTTTGGTAGTACTGATTTCCTTTCAATTTCATTAAAGAGTTTGAGGAGTTCTGGAATTAAATCTTCTCTGAAGTTCTAGAATTCAGGAGTGAATTTTCTGGGACCTTGGCTTCTCTTAGTTTTTAGTTTTTATTACATTTTCAATTTCATTAACTGATTTTGGCTTATTTAGGATTTTTACATCTTTTGGTTCAGTTTTAGTAGTCATCTGTAAATAATTTATCCATGTCTCTGAATTTGCCATTTTATTAGAATACAGGAACTCAAGTTAGTTGCCAATATTTCAGCAGAAACCATTATTATTTCACCTCTTTCATTTCTAATTGCATGAGTTTGGGTCTTTTCTTTCCTTGTTTTGGTAAGACTGGATAAGAGTTTGTCTATTTCATTTAATCTTTAAAAAAACTAATCCTCATTGATTTTTTTTTTTTTTGAACACAGCTTTTTGTTTTATTGCTTGATATGGTTGATACATTGTGTCAACTTGGTACGTCTAGAGGTTTGGCTGAGTGACTCAGCAGGAAGCCAAGGTGCTTACTTTGTATAAATCTTGAGCCTGTGGAAGAGGACAGCATGGATTGGAGATTGTGAGAGTACTACACGCCCCCTGGGTTGGGGTAGCCTGTTTACAATGTAAGGGAAGGAAAGAGGCTGCTTGCAGCCATTCCTCCCTTTTGCTGGTTGTTTTTGCTGTGCTCTGCTGCCTTGAGCATTTGCCCTCTGCCTCGTGCCACTCTGCTTCAGAAACAGCCAAGTATGGACTGAAACCTCCACAAACTGTAAGCTAAATAAACTTTTCCATCCTTCATTTTGGGCGTTGGGTATTTTGACTTAGCAAAGAGATAAAAGTAACCAAGACACTGCTCTTTTCAATCTTAATCATATTAGACAATACCTTAAAATCTCAATAATTTCCCAATTTTTGATCCTGGTAACATTTCATCAATATTTAAGCTTATTCCCAGGGCTCATAGTCAGACCCATCAGAAATTCTATACAAGGAGGGAGACGGAGACGTTAAATACAAAAGTCTATATAAACTAAATTCTTTAACTACAATTTTTCAATGAAGAGGAACTTTACCACATAACTCTACATCATTTAAATTGAATATTCCTATTAAATGTTACTGCAAGATTAAAAATTTGCCCCCACAAACCTAAAGGCAGCTTGCCATTTTTTTCTTAGAATACAAAAAGCAAAGGGAATTTTTTGTTGTATCCTGGAGAAAGCAATAGCTTTCTCCATTCTCACATGTTCATGTAACAAAAGTCTGCTGCCACTTTCCTTCCTAAAATCACCTCAGTAGCGTCTATTCATCTGCATGGGGACCGTGCCTTGGGACAGCCCACCACACCCAGGTTAACTCCTGACCTTCTTGCACTCAGTCAAGCCTCCTCGAAGACATGGCCCCCAGAGTCCGCAGCCTTCTGGCCTGTCCCCACGCTCCAACAAGGGTTTCAGAGGTCAGATTCTGTTTCCAGAAGGTGCTGGCTATCCAGCTTTGCCAGGTGCTGGGTACATCCCTCTAAGTAACCCTCATTAATTCTTTGTATTGCTTTTTTTTTTTTTTTAGTGTCAATTTCACTAATTTCTACTCTGATCTTTACAGTTTCCTTCTTTATAGTAGATCTGGATTTGGATTGTGCTTGTTTTTTTAGGAACTAGAAGTGCATCATTATGTTACCTGACCTTGTTCTAGTTTCCTGACATGGAAATTCACTGCTCTGAATTGCTGCCTTAGGACTGCTCTCATTGTGTCCAGTACGTCATACTGGTAATATTGTCTGACTGTAAATCTCTAAGGTTCCTTAAATAGTCAAGAGGATATTATTTAATTTCTATGTATTTGCAGAGTTTCTATGGTATCTTTCACCTTTTACTTCTAGTTCAATGCATGATGGTCCAGGAATAATGAAGGGAATAATTTTGGTTATTTGCATTTACTCAACATGCTTTATCTGCTGATATGTGGACTATTTTGAAGAGTCTCATGTGATGCTGAGAACAGTCTGTATTCTGTTATAGTTTTAAACAGAAATTTAAGTAAAACAATTAAAATATTAGTGATATTATTTTAAGATGGCCATATTAAACATTAATCCTGTCACTCTCTCTCTCTCTCTCTCTCTCTCTTCCTATATATATATATATATATATATATATATATATATCAATCAAATGGTCAAAATAAAATTAATCATAATTTATATATAAAAAAGACAAAAAGTAGAATGTCTTTTTTTGTCATTCATAATTGTTTTTCTTCAATTTCACTTCAGCAACTCAGTCTCTATTGTGTATTACGTGGTAATGTTTTATTCATTTTGCACTGTTACACCAACTTCAGACCCATGGTCACTGGGCAAGTTACTTCCAGTACCTGGAAGCAAATCATCTTTGCTTCAACTCCCATTGACTCTGAAACTGTTTCCAGACTAGAGTACTTTCATTGTCTGACCCTGTTACTAGCCATGATACTTTTTAATAAAAAAAATCATTTTTTATTAGTCAGAGCTCCACAAGAATACACAATGTTGCATTAAGGGTTTTGCAACAATACAGGACACATATTTTATAACATTATTTATAATAGCCACCCAAAGAATCATATACACAAAGAGAGTGCAGGAAATCTGTCCATACAGGAAAGACCAAAGAGTGCAGATGAGGGCCTGAAACCCACAGTAATGTCCTGCAGGAGTCCAGCTGAAGACCTACAGCCCATACAATGCCTGCACAAGTCCAGTTGGAGGTCTAGAGCCCATGACATCATCTCACGCAGGCCTGTTTCACAGATCTGTGCTGGGAAGGCCCAAAGCTCAGTGACAGAAGCTAGGAAGTCTGTGCCAGTGGAATGAAGGATCTGTACTAGCAGGCTGAGGAATTTGAACTGGAACTAGGAAGTGACACTCTAAGTAAGAGCCAGAGCTCCCCCAAAAGTACCACAGCCGTCCTCAGCAACAGTGAGGTCCCGAGCTCCTCTGATGATGAGGACAGCCGAGTTCCCCTAGGAAAGCCAACATGACAAACTCTGACAGGAGACTGAGCAGTGAACTATCTTTCTCTCCAGAGCCAGGAAGCAATGCTCCAAGTGAGGAACAGAGCTCCCCCAACATAAATTGCAGACCAGTGAAAACAGCCAAGGGCATCAGGAAGGCCAGCGTGACAAGGTCCTTCAGCAGAAGAGCCTAAGAGAACCAGCTGCTCCCTAACAGCTTCCCAACAGCTTCTACCAGCTCCCAACAGCCTCTTATGCTCCAAGCAACACTCCTCAGGTGGGCCTCCCGCACCCAGCACCATGCTGGTTGAGTGCAGCTGGGTGTTACAAATTGACCACTCGTTGTCAATCCACCACACACATCTTCCATCTGTGAGCTGCAAAAGCAGATAAGTCAGCGGTGGGTGCGATTCAGAGTTGAAAGGTCTGAAGATGGGGCATATGTGTTAGTTTCCTGGAATAATGTTTCCTGTCTTAAGTCCTGAAGTGTGCAGTTTGGAGGACCAGATCCCTAATCCGAGAATAGGAGAAGATGGATGCTGCCCTAAGTGAAAATAAGAGGAAAACCTTTCCTTTCACTCATTTTGTTGGGATCTTTACATCTTCAGTGTATTAGATTGATGAGGGCGACTTCTCATTACCAAGTCTCAGGCTTCAAGTAATAATTTCCTCCAGAAGTATTGTATGGAGACATTCAGACTATGAAAAATTTTACCATCTTCACAGGTATATTTTAACCCAGTCAAGTTGGAACTCACTGTTTTTCATTCTTTACTCCCACCTGCATTCTGAACCTTTCATGAAATGAGAGGGTGGAAGACATTTTTAAAGCATTTGGAGGCCAAAGAGGCGGCAAAAATGTGAGTAAGCTTATTGCCTTTTATATGCATTCATTGTATTTTGAACCAACTTTCTTTCAATCTTTCTTTCCTGTCAGTTGGCCTTCTCTAGTATACTGAAGTGATGATCACATATTGAGAAATACCAAAGAAAAAGCACACCTTTATATGTCAAACACATGCACACACATAAATGCATGCATATATGTACACATGTGTACTCACATGTATATTTGACTTACCCATTATTTTGAAATGTATTTATGTACAGAGACCGTGAAGATGCATTTATAGTCAATCCTCAGCATGCATGAGGGATCAGTTCTAAGACCTCTTGCAGACACTAAAATCTATGGATGCTCAAGTCCCTTATATAAAATGACCTATTACTTAGTACATATATTTAGAAGAACCTGAAAGTTATCTTTAGATAACTTGTAATACTAAAAACAATGAAAATGCTATGAAAGGAGATGCTGTGTTTTATTGGTAAGAGAATAATGAAAGAAAAAGATGTCCATATGTTTAGCACAATATTTTTAGATATTTTTAAATCTCACTTCTATCTCTGAATGTGAAACTCACAGAAAATCACTGCATGTGTGTTTGGGTGGGGAGCACTTGTGTTTGGGATATAGAGAAAGCATCTACTAAGTTGTAGGTATTTTAAGAGGAATTTAATTAAAGATAGATGAAAAAGTTTCTGTGACTACATTTCTTATCCTCTAATGATATGGGAAAGGTTAACAACAAAATAATAGAACATATGTGATACCTTGATCATTTACATGTGTGCAAACTCAAAGGAAAATAGATTTATGTCTTCATTTCAAAGGTGTGCCTCTAAACTGACTCCCAGAATATTGGATATTTGTTCCCATTATCAAGGACAGGTAGTTGAGAGCCAGGTTGATGAAGTAATAAAAGCTATTCTTATGGGAACATCTTGAATAACGCTGTGTCCTTGACCTACGTGGAAAATTGCTGTATATTTGTTTTGAGTAGGATATAAGGTGTTTTATAGAAAATGCATCTACAATAAAAGTAAAGGTAGCTGTCCTAAAGAAGGGAGGTGAGTAGCATACATCCAGCACTTCAAAATGCCATAATAAGCTGGGGATATAACTCAGCAGCACAAGCGCCTGCCTGGCAAGCACAAGGTCCTGTGATTGATTCCCAGAACCAAAAACAAACAAACAAACATATAAGGACCAAAGGTATATTGTGTTTCACAAAATATAGAAACATTCGAAACATTCTTTTCATATGCTTTATTTATATTTAAAGTAAGGCAAAATTCTAAAATACATCATTGCTTGATCATACAATTAAGAACATTAATTAAATCCCAATATACATTCATTACTTTTACTTTGCTCCTCTTTAGAAATAGTTTGAGTGTGTGGAGTAACCAAAATAAGTTGACCATCAAAACATCCTACTGACCACCAGTTGACTCTGGACTCATGACTGTTATTTATCTGAACCAGAAGGTACTCTTACATTCATCCTTATATTTAGGTTTTGATATACTTACTATTCAGAGAAGCAATTAAACAAAATATTTGAATTTTAGTTTCTAAAAGCATAAGAATCTTTTTTTTTTTTACAGTTTTTCAGCCATTACCAACATGGCAATACACCCAAAAGCAACTTGTTACATGAAAGAACAAAGGGAATGTATAAAATACATAAAATGTGCATACAAAGTCCCTTGAAAAAACAGCAAAATATTTACTTCCTCTACCAAAAACAGCATGCATTTTTTATTTACTATAGAAAGAAATTAGACATGTTTATTTACTGCAATACATAAATATTACAACTATTTTAAAAATTCATGCATGGGTATAATAGAGAATCGTATTACTCATAATAAGTTGATGCTAATCTTACACTCATCTATAAAGCCTTTAATTATCCCAGATCCTGTCTGTATCCTTCAGACAATTCTCTGAAAAATTGTTAATAGAAGCAAATATTTTATTAGAAACAAAAATGTAACTGATTTTTAAAGCAACCTCAGAAAAAGTTGCTAAAGAATTAGATGTTTCAATTTCTGGAAATGAAGACTGAATAATAGGGCTGCTAAACCCTTACCAAAGGTCTTCATCTATGAAGTTAAGAAAATTGTAAAAGTATGTCGTTATATTGAGGACACTTCTTTTGTAATTTCAATCTATATTGGGGACATTTGGAGAAAGGTATTTCCATTCTCACCACTGATCTAGTAGCTTCCTGCAATGATCTCCAGGTTACCCCTCCCTCGTCCATATGTTACAACCTAATTACTAGCGATGGCACTGGAAAGTAGGCTCTTTAAGAGTGAGGGTATTGTTCCTAGAAATGGAATCATTCTTCTTACAGAAGAGATGTTATGAACTGTCTTATCATTTATACCAAGTGAGTATACACAAGAAAGTGCCGTTCAGGATCCACATTATGTGCAAGTTTTCAGCAAACACTGAGTATGCCTGTGCCTGCTTTTAGAATTCCCTACATCTGAACTGTGAGAAATAAATCTCTGCTGTTTAATAGTGAAACAATATATGGTATTTTGTTACAGAAACTTTAGTAGTCTAAGGTACGCTCCTATTCAAGTTCAAAATATATTCTGCTCATATATATGGAAAAATATGCACACACAAACATCCCTCAGGTAATTATACATACAGCATATTACTCTACTTCAAAAGCAAGACCAGCTTACATCAAGGGAGAGCTCTGGTTACTTTAGACTTCAGATGGAATTTTGATTTTAAGAAATGGAGTAAAACCATGGATTGCAAGTATCTTATTCTGTGAGTGTTCTAGAAGATGAGCAGACACTTTTAATAAAGTTGTACTTGATGAACCACATCTTGCAGTGTGTTACCTGTTGCTGAATGCCACATGATAACAATTGAACCCAAGGTCTTGCGGCGCCCGTGCTTCTCTTGCCCTGCCTTGTTCTCAGTGCGGGAGTGTGGGGTATGGTCATCCAACAGCAGGAGGTCCTAATGGAGATTGGGTCTGCACAAAGGCAGGAGAAACAAGTGTAGGAATCCCTCAACTCAAGTGAGACTATGGTCATGTATAAAGTGTGGGAAACTGCCTGAATGAGGCTTTAGCAGTGTGAGCGATGAAGCTGTTTAATGACAAGGAAATGCAACATTCCCATGAAATCTTCAAAGGAAGACAAAAGCAAGGGCCATTAGATGGGTTTCTTGTTCACACTGCAGGAAAAGCAAAAGATTCCATGGAGCCAATAAACAGCAGCAATTCCATTAGGGACAGGGAAAGTCTCCTGCTCAATAATCTCTCTTGTCTCCCTCACACCAGCCATGAAGGCTTTCAAAGGTAAGTGCAGGTTAATGGGTTTATTTTTCTTTTTCTTTCTTATATTATTATAATCATTTTGTATGAATATTTTGGGGTTATAGAATGAGTCATCTGAGTTTCCATTCTTATAGAATATATTTCCATTCTTTCTTATGTTCATATAGAACTGCTTTGGACTATAAATATGTTTCAGGAATGAATTATGCTCACAAACCAAGGTTTTACTCTACTGAGAAATCATATTCTTAGAATTAGTCTGAGAACCTGTCAAAATTTTTGTTTGCTTTTGTATAAATTTCTCCTTAAACCTACAAATTCATAAAAATCCATATCAAAGTCTGAGGAGTTTTAATTCTAATCACTTCACTGGAGTTGGATGATTTGGGTCCCCAGATTCATCCTACAAAACTTGTCTCTCTCCAATGTAGCAAAGGGAAGAACAGTCAGAAGAGAAGACTAGAGAAACAGGAGGGTAATTTTATTGTAGATATTGCAAGAGGAAGCAGGAAAGAGCCACTCCAGAGGAGCTTCGGCGCCCAGAGCTGGGACATCACTCAATCTGGGGCTGCAGACTTGTTTTATCGGGTAGGGATGCTCTCTCCCTCCACCTTCCAGAGGGCGGACAAGTGACTGATTGGACATTGAGCTTTTTCCTAGAGAGAGGGTCTTGTGGGCCAAGAGGTGAATTGGTGTAGGCATGGGAAACTGCACTAGGCAGGGCCAGTGTCCACACTGTAGGCTGTCAGCTTCACACCACGAGGTTGCTGAAACATGTTTGCTGCTCATAGCCACACAGGGGCTGCTTTTTCTGCCCTCTACAAAGGACCCAGGTCTTTCCTTTAACCCCACCTAAGGGTACCCTCTGTCCCTATGGTGTTTATGGTGTTTATTAGCATATTAATTTTACACCACAGTCATACATTTGTCCTAACACACAATGACTAACCTTCACACATTGCTAAAAACACATCGGAAATTGTGGGTTTTGTTTGCTTGTTTTTGGTTTTTGGTAATCCTGAAGGACAAGAAATGTGTTAAAAGAACCAATAGACTTTAACTTGGTTCTTAGTTGTAGTGATACTTACTAATCAGTCTTTTCAGTGGTCAATGTATGAGCCACTATACCTTTTAATCAAGAAGAACTGTATTTCTTATGACAGAGATCAGGATCCCCTGTAATAGGAAAGGAATGTTGAAGTATACTGGGGAACTTATTATTCTGCTCTAGTTCTTAGACTTAGATTATTTTTGACAAATAACTAGGAATGAAGTTTGTTTATGTAAACTTACTTTGTGTTAATCACATCAAAATAGTTTGCAAAGTCTGTGATTCCTAGTGTTTGGTTCTGTATGTATTCTGAAGGACATTTCTTATAAAATAACTCATGTGACTAGTTGAAGGTTCAGTTGAGGATGACAGTCAAACACAGTTTTGTGGGACAATATAGTTGAAACCACGAAGCTGCAGCACACTTCCAGAAGTGAGAGAATTCAAGGAAACAAACAAGAGATTATATTCTTTACAGAGGAAGTGAGAAAATACAAGAAAGCAACAAAGAAATGATGCGATGTATGAACAGCACAGAGAATCCCAAAGAAAATGAGAGGAAAGTGGCAAGAGAGTTTCAGTGTCTCCTAGGCCCAAGGAGAGGAGGTTTCCCTTCAAGGGTAAGGTACACATTCTGAGCATGCAATAAACTCTTTCAAGTGCAGACCTACGTCTGAATAAGAGGTGAAATCCATAGTTTACATCCAGTTTAGGGATTTGATCTGAAGTGACTTCCTCAGCACAGCAAGCGCTCCTGGAGATGAAAGTCAACCCTTTGTCCAACAATATCTGTCTGAGGCCTGTGGTCAGGATTTATCTTAGGGAGCACCCTATTGTCACGGACAGAAAGAGCAGTGCTGTGGAAGCAAAGGTTTGCAACATCCGCAGACTGGTGTCCTCCCCGCCTTTTTTTTTTTTTTTTCCAATGTTTTTCTTTCTTAGTCCATGTTGGCAGCACACTGTGATCACATTCCTCTCAGGGAGCCACTGCGGACTACAACATACTGTCTTCATCCCCTCCCCTCCCGCCTCCTCCATCTCTTTATCCCTGTCCCATTTGTAGATGGTCTACTCCTGTTTCCTGTCGTCTCTCTTTTATTTTCTTCTCTTCATATTTTGGGTTTCTCATATAGGAGAATCAATGTGATATTTAAGCTCATGTGTCTGATTTTTACTTTAAATTGGAAGAGTTTTTATTGGTATTTTCGGGGGAAAATAGGAAGAATACACATCTCTGAATTTTAAAAAATTTCCTCTTTAAACCAGTAGGAAAACTCACTGAGAGCCACAGAGGAAGAGCTAAGCTTTGGTGAAATGCGGAGGGAGCAGGGCTATCCCTGAGTCCAGATTCGGCAGTGACTTCTCACCCGCAGCATTTCCTCACATCCCCTCCTCCTGGGCTGCACTCTTTCCAGCCAAGGCACAGGCATTTGTCAAGATCCTATTCAGGGCTTACTCTATAGCAGTCATCATGGAGATTCTCTGTGGAGCTAACAGGATGGCGGGTTTTATGTTTATTATTCACTAACTATTTAAAACAAGTGAACACAGACTTGATAAAACTTTAGTTTTCATAGTTAACACATTTTCCTTGTATGTTCCTTGCTAATGACTTCCTTTTCTGATTGTTAGGAGAAAAATTAACATGGATGCTCATTACGTTACAAATAGAGATTTTGGCTTTTAAAAAGACACTATTGAGCTGGGGATATAGCTCAGTGGAATAAGCGCTTGCCTAGCAAGCGCAGGGTCCTGAGTTCGATCCCCAGTACCGCAAAAAAAAAAAAAAAAAGACACTATTGGGATATATTATTTTAATGATGTATAAGAATTATTTAATGTGTAATTATTGTTTAATGGTTTATAAATTATTATTAATAAATTAGTATACAATACATGAGCTGCTAAGTTTGTTGCCATAATTAATAAAACTTAAAAATTTTCAAATCACTGGGTAAAACCCTGTACATATAAGTTGAACATTTCAAGCAAAGATATGTGTAAGCATTAAAACAAGTTAAAAATAGATAATTGCTCTACTCAAGAGAGTTTTCAAAATAACATAGAGGTCATATGGGATAAGCAAGAAGTTTCTGAAAAATGAGGTGTCAGTATGAGCTGGACACATGCCTGGAACTTGCCTGAACCCTAACACTGGCTCAGATATGAGACAGTAAGATGAAATAAGTTCCCTTAATATATGCCACATGGCAGTGTATGTGGATGTAATCTTTAAAAGAAGACAAAGAAAAGTAATTGAAAGTTAAAGGTGCAGTTTTTCATTTTGTATTACCAGAAATGATGAGAATAATCAGCTGTGTAATTTAACTTCTGTATGTTAGTATAGAAATAGAATCATAGTGATTAGATACTAAGAAAATGTTTGGCAAACTTTCTCATGGATTACCAAGTTTCTTTTTTATTTTGTTTCCTGTAGTTCTATATAATTCAGTAATAAGTTCTGTTCCCTATTGTTGCAAGTGAACAAAGTCAACCTTACTCTGTCAGATTTTCTTTGTGAAACTTACAAAACTTCCCATAAAATGTTGATTGCTACTTACATCTTCTCCCCCAAAATAAATTCCATAGAGGAATGACTTTCAATTAGAATGTTCCATACGTTGAGCAACCAGTTTCTTCTCTGGGTAGTAACAAAATGTTACCACCACAAGGTCAGAGTAAGGAAACCGTAAGTAACATGTAGTTGATTATTGTCCCAAATTCACCCATTTTCTTCTTTTTCTAATCTTGCACATTTTAAGTCTAGCATTTGAGTAAAGAAGTAGGTCTATAAGCCTCTCTAAGGTAAAATTAGTAATGTGAGAATCATCATTACTTTAGTAAGACAAAGACAAGTGTCAACTGTTGCTCTCTATGTGGCAGAATTATATGATATTTATAGAGTAAAATTGCAGTTATTTACACAACAGTCTTATGGCTTTTATATATATATACATATATATACACACATATACATATACATATATATATATATATATATATTTTTTTTTTTTTTTCCGGGACCGGGGATCGAACTCAGGGCCTTAGTGCTTAGCGGGCAAGCACTTACACCACTGAGCTATACCAGGGCTGGGGATATAGCTCAGTGGAATAAGCGCTTGCCTAGCAAGCGCAGGGTCCTGAGTTCCATCCCCAGTACCACAAAAACAAACAAACAAACAAACAAAAAACAAAAAAAACCACTGAGCTATACCTCCAGCCCTTATGGCTTATATATTCATAATATGTCATTTGTGTGGATAAAGTACCATGAGAAAATATTTTAAATAACTTATCTAAGGATGCACACCAAAAAAATGTTAGCAAATAGAAAAACTAATTTAAATGTAGCATACAATGACGTAAGATTCCAGAAATATTTAGCATGATTTAATATCGATAATTACATCATCTCTACTTCCTTTTATAGGCAAAATGATCTACTGATTTTTGTCTGTCCATAATCATGAAAATATTCCAATCACTATGTCCATTTAGCTATAATGAAGGTAAATCACTTACAAATAATTATATATGTTATATTTTAAATATTAAAATGAATAAGTACAGCTTTTAAATAAAGCTGTGAGAAGCACTTTTATGATCCCACAGATGTAAATTATTTACTTTTGTTTTGGCATTGATTATATTAAAATAGAAATGTACATTATTATTAGAATTATAGGTAATAAAAACTGATTTGATATATTTCCTCTATTTAACTTTTATGAGTTTTTAACTGAAGAAAATCATCATGGCAATTTTTCTTTCATTCAAATCTGGAACTATTGCACTGTTCTTTCTGACACCCATTTTGGTCAAACATGAGACAGTTTCCACAGCTGCTGCTTACTTTCAAATATTAAGAAAAAGACTGTCTTTTATTAACAAAACTTCAATTGCACATGCAGGGGAAGGTCTATGTCATAACCTCTTTTACTCCCTTGGCTACTTCTGGTCCCCTGGAGTCTAGGTGGGCACTGGAAGATTAAAACTGAATGGTATTGCAGACATACTGGAGTCATCACAGTCTCCCAGCCAGTGTCCTCTGGGATGACAGGCACCCAAAGCCTGACCTGCTCTCCCAGAATACATGCAGGCACGGGGTATGTTGAGGCTCATCTCAAAGATGTGAATTGCCCGGACACTTCCCAAGGATGTGAGATCTTTGTTGCTGCCTGATGCATGTGATAGTCTTTGGATGACTGATTTGAGCTTTCTCTTAGTTTCTGCTGTGTGTGCAAAGTTTCTACAGCTCCAATCATTTAATCTATAGCAAAAGCCTGACCCTCTGTCTCCTCAGTGGCTCGGAAATGTGCTCCCAGTCTTGCCCCTGCACTGGCATTCCTCGTGGGTCAGCCACTGTCCACAGAGCTCTCTAGGTAATAAAAAACAAACAAACAAAGCCCAGAAATTATCTAGAAATTCCCAAGGTACACTCTTGTGATTGAAATGCAAGTCTTTTCTTTTCCAAGAAATAGCAATTTTAATAACAAGCTAGTTAAATATATATATTACATATTCCTTTCTATTTATCTAATTATTCTGTTTGCTTTCCATATATATATATGCTATCTAATAATGCTGCAAACAATACACATGAACTTCTAATCAATCTTGGAGGATCTGAGTAGCTCTGTGCACTTTACAATGTATTTATTACCATACTATACTATATACTGTGGAACCAAATCCTAATACATAGAAAGTTTTCATATTGCTCATCCTCCATGACAATGGACACGTATGAGACTTTCCAAAGTGATCATCACAGGACTCGTCTGAACAGCATAACATCAGCACCTCCCCTCAAGGTATGTCATCATTGACCACAAGAATCCTAATTTCATAAAATTTCTAGACAAATTTTGGAAATGATTTCTTGTCCCAATAACTATCCTGTGCTAATTGTAGCTCAGTTGTAATATTCCATATTAGTAGTCAAAGAAATCAATGTAACTTCTATATATGACTAAATTGGTATAATTAGATTCAGTCAAAAAATATTTATTACTAGCTTTCATTTTCTAGAAAACACTGCAGACATTACTAAAGGAATCAGAATGTCAATTCTTTATCCACATATAGATTACATTCTAATAAGCAAGAAATGCAACAATATGTATAATATGGTATGATATAATATGATATGACATGCTAGATATGATACATGGTATTTCCAGGTGCCTATGTGATCTGATTTTAAAAAGACAAAGCAAGGACAACAGAGAGTAAATAGTAGTCAGGTGTGTCCTTCTAAGAAAGTCTCAGCTGAATGTAGTGCAAGAATGAAAAATATAAATGTGTGGAAGAAGATTGTTTCTGATATAAAATATGAAATCTCAGGAGTAAATTAACAGAGGTGGAAAGAGGACAGGGAGCAGACTGCAGAAATAAGTAGGATAGGAAAATGTTACATGGCATGTGAATCATCTCAGAAATCGATTTATATTTCAAATGTGCTGCTAAGCCATTAGGATCATGCAGCGCTTGTAAAGAAGGGACCACATTCTAGTCCAATTGTACCAGCAGTTACAGGATGCACTGCTAGTGACTGCATCTTTACATTTTGTCAGTTATTGCATAGGGTGTTAATTTACCTATTTTATTGTATATTCCCCATAACAATGATATTAAAAAATGGGTTGGTATCATTTTATAGATTAACCACTAAAGTCCACAAAGATTAGTTAGTTGTGACCAAGTTTACACAGATATTCAAATAAAAAGGAACTAATTAAGTTCACATCAGTAGCTCAAGTATATACACTTAGCTATTATTATTGCTAATATTTCTGATTCCTACTTAACACTTTAAATATTTTATTTGACCATTAGTAATTTAATGGTTTATAACACTAAATCATTCCTCACTTGGGAGTCAGCTGAGGGTTATATTTAATATCGTGGGTATTATTGTGAGGTTGTGCCAGCTCCATCAATATCTGCTTTCATTCCGATTAATTCAATTTACAAATATAAAGCAATGCATTTAGCTTAGGAAATGGCTGTTTTCACAACACCCTTATAACTGGCAAAAGAGATCAAAGTATTGAAATATTGCTAAGCATAGTTATCCAGGAAGTTACAACCTATCTCCCAGACTTTCAGTATGATTAAAGTAGATTTACTTTTTAGATTCTCTCCCAATGTACTGAATGAGTCACAATCTTACCACTGGCTAAATCAGTATATATTTTAAAAGAGCTATTATGTGCCACTGGTTATAAACATTAAACTTCTAGTTACAGATAATGTACTGTTTTACCGGCTTCGTATATGTTCAAGATTTCATTCATGACAAAACATGCTGTGACACCCAAAACTCTACTTCTCTTTTCCACTTGACATGGATTGATTCACTTGGTGTTTATTGTGCCTTCATATTTTCCAGTTGTTAAGCGAGAATCACATATTACTCTTTTTAAACACAACGAGAAGCCATTTACAGAGTAATTCATGATGATTTCTCCAACTATGCTCTTGATTTTTAAATCACTATGATAAAAATGTAAGTTTTCCCTTAGTTCCAAATCTTTTCTATCTTATTAATAAGTTTTTGCTTCTTAAAATATTTTTGTTCATTATTTTTACTTTTTCCTAAGTGTACAGTGATGTTAATGCATAAAACTTTACTACAGTTCGTATTTACCTATTTGCTTATGTCTTCCTAAACTGTTGGACTTCAAATCTGATTTTCTCAAATTTCATAAAGTGAAAAGGTCTGTTTTGCCAACACAATCGTTCCCAGTTCCTACTGATAAAAATCATTATATGATATGAATGTTTAAATTTAAAAATACAGAAAAATTATTATACCCATCAAACTGCTGAGATACAGTTCAATGTTACTTGAAATACAATGTTTGATTTAAATATATTTGGTCAGATTGATTCAGCTCAGTCCCATGTGCCATTAATAAAAGTGGTCATGTAAACCAGTCTGAAGAACAATGTTTTCATTGCTATATTTTCTGTTTAATGCTTACATTGGAAGGCCATCTTGATTTGGACATAGAATCATTCTTAAAATGTAAATTAAAATTAAGACACTCTACCATATTATATTCTAATGTGGCCCTAAAGTTTATGTCCAGTTTCCAAGCATTTAGTTCCTTCAAAGAATTGCAGCAGAACTAACTGCTGCACCTAATCTCTTACTTGGCAGTAAAAACCAAACGGCACTGATGCATCATGAGTTTTATCCTACACTTTTCATAGAAAAGGAAATGCTGAAATTGTACTTAAGTGTCATTATGTGAATGTTGAGTCACTAAAGCTGATAATTATACTAACTCAAGTTTGAATCCAATAGTACTTTCATTCGTCTACATAATTTTAGGAGTACAAATCTACTTGAAAATTTCACGCATTTCACCAATTTTATAAAGTTTAATTTAATGATGAGTAGATGCTGATATGCAACTAGCCATTGCATTTTGACATGCAAAAGTGTACTTGGGACTGTATATTCATATAATCTACTAAAAACTCCTAAGCATGTTTTCTTCTCCCTTTCTATAAAGCTGTAATATCAAAAACACAAATTTATAGTATGTAAATCTGGTTAATTCATATATACCAAATATCTACACAAATTTGAAATAAGTTTAAAACAGTGATCTTGGTAAAGATTTAAAAATATCAAAATAAACATGACTCACAGAATTCCATTCAGAAACCTGCTTATCCATGTTAAGTAAATGTTTCCGCACTGCTGGTGAAGCACCTGAATTCTTCTAGGTGTTAATGCTTATCTCTGTATAGTATCAGTATCCTAGTCCACATAAATACTTTATTCTCATGTTGTAAGAATAAAAATATGGACAAAGTAAATAATGTTAAGATAGTCTAATTTAGAGCCTTTTTAACATCAGCCCTTCAAAAATATAGAGCATGGATAACATTGAAAAATTCTCAAGGAATTTTTCAGTCATACTTGAACAATTTGCACGGGCATCTAAGATCTCATTATTAACATATCTTCCAGCTTTTGTTCAAAGACAAAATGTGGGTGCCTTGAAATAATCTTGGGTATTTGTTCCAAGGACATCAGAAGACTGTAGAGCAGGAGACCTCACCCTCAGCCAAAGCACACAACTGTCAAACACACGATTCCCATTTGTTCAAGCGCACGTTAACTTTTTGAATCTTGGTACTCTGAAGCCTTATTTGTTTGACTGCACTGCAGAACCAAACATGTATGCTAGTCTTTTAAAGCGAGGTCCCAGATCACTGAGATAATCAAAATTTTCGTCCTGTTCAATGATTACTGATCCTAAGGAGCTCAGGGAACCAGCTAAAGACCCTGTTCCCTCAAAGGCGTAGGTCCGAAGCGAGTCAAACGGAGGAGCGCATGGGTCCGAGTTCGCCTCCTCGAGCTTTTCAAGAATGAACTTCCTAAATACAGCGCTATCTGGGCCAACCTGCAGAGACTGCCTGTACAGACTGCGGATATCGGCGCTGGTGGTCTTCCGGGCCTTCCGCTCGCGCATCACGGTGCTGTTTCTCAGCTCTACGATATCAAAGGCCTCTGTGTCTTCTTCTCCACCCCCCTCATCATCATATCTGAATATATTCGCTCGGAAATCTTCGCTTTTCTCAGGAAATAGAGTCTGCTTTCTTCGTTGTTTAAGAGCCAAAATAAAAAATATAAATCCTGATGAAGAAAATATATCAGAATATGAATTAAAATGGAAAAAATAACATACTTTTGAAATAGATTTTGTAAAGATCAAGACGGTGCTTAATTTGCTGATTAGAGGACAAAAATTTGCATTTGTTGGTGAATATTGTAGAAGAAAGATGTGCAAAAATGACATAAGGAAATACAATCATGTTTCTGGCTGACAATTTATAGAGAAAGACACCATAACAGCAGTGAATTGTTTTTGATGATGCTTAACTTACAGTAACTTACAGTTCAAAATGTAATTTTTTTCTCAAATGTCCAAGTAGAACAAAATACAGTAATGAAACACTTGCTAATCTGAACGTACTGGGCTATCAAAGGGACCATTGATCCATATTATCAGAAGTTCAGAAAGGTACAAGTTTGACATTCTTCACTGAGGCAAAACCTGTAACACACTAAGTGTTGTGTCTACTGAATGCAAGACATATGCCAAGTATTGTTCTAAAAGTGCTGTATTTTTTGTTTAAACTCTTTTTTGAGACTCTTTTTATGATATTCTCTTAAAGAGGAGAAAGGTGAAAGATAGGATGTTTTACGTTAGAGAAAAATTTGAGGATACTTTTTAATTTAAAAGTATACCTTGTATCTACCCACACATTTATATGTATTTGTGTTTGTTTTCTTTCTTTGTGTGTCTACACTGAGAATCACCAGCCTTCACTTGACCTTGGATTTGAAATAAAAATGAAGTAATGTTTTTAAAACTATCCTGAAGAGAAATATATATTAGGTATTATTTCCTATCACCAACACAAGACTTGAGTAAATAGAACTAAAAGGGGGGACATTAAAACTAACAAGAAAAACAGTCACAAGAGAATACTGTGAACAATTATATGAAAACAAATGGGACAACCAGGAAAACATGGATAAATTGCTAAAATATCCAATTTAATATCAGTGTATCAAAGAGAAATTGAAATTTTGAACAGGCTAATAACCAGTAAAGACAATAATCAAGAACAAATATCTCTTCTCAAAGAAAAGTCTAAGACCTCATAGCTTTACAACTGAATTCTACCAAGAGAACAAATAATATCAATGCTTTTCAAATCTTCAAAAAATTATAGAAGAATTAATTCTAGATTTGCTTCTAAAGACACCATCAACCTGCTACAAAACCAAGAAAAAGACCCTCAAAAAAAGAAAAATAGAATCAAGCTCACTGATGAGTGTAGCTAAAACATTCATCCACAACAGGCAATGAAGACAGAGGACAGAGAGGCAAACAAGGGATGTTAGTTAGTGGGAACAAGGTTAGAGAGAAAGAACAAATGATGGTATTCTATTGCACAGCAAGGAATCATGACTAATAATAATGTATATTTCAAAGGAAAAAAATCAATTATAAGCATCCTTAATGTGAAAAAGTATGATAAACCAATGGATATGTTAAGTACTGCAAATTGATCAGTCTGTGTACATGTACTGTATGGGTATGTGCACTATATGGATATGTGTACTGTACTACAGTATTACATTGTATCTCCAAAATATCTGCAATAATTTGTCAATTAAACAATAAAATTTCAACATAAATACCATTTTAAATGCCTTACATTTAAAAACTTAAAATATTGCTCTTGAAATAACTAATGTTTTCATGTTTAAATTCAGGCACTGTAGTTTTAAACTCATCAGAGATATATGGTTGAAGAACTGAGGTATAATAAATAATTTTCCAATTTGAAATGGAGAGAACATTCACAAAATTTTCAAAGTATTACTATTAAATGACCAATACTTCCTCCCAACAAATACATTTCGCTCAGTTTTAACCATGAAACTGTGGTTTATTCATAGGATTTTGGGATGAATGGAAGTCTGTCCCCCTGGTTACCTATGAACTTACTGTCTCCCTAACATTATGCTTTCGGTTTTATTATTGCCTTAGGCTTCTAGAATCTAGAGATATTGCTCTGAATGCAGGTATTCAGTTTTTAACACTTTAAGCAGGGCACCAAAAATGGTGATTTTTGATAGTGAAATATGGTTGATTTGGAGGACAGTCTTTTGACTGCCAGTGAGGGAACCGCACGTTTGAGAGATGCATTCATGATTTCAGAAGCCATGGGTGACACAGTTGCCCTCAGTATTCTGCCATCTTGTCTTTTGGTGTGGACTTACAAGGAAACAAAAGCAGTGTTTAGACTCTCTGTCCTGGCGTTTGTGGAAAAGGAAAAGGAAACACTACTGACTAATTTGTGGTTTTTAAAACCTGATTAAGACATGTCAATATTCACCTTCCTCAACTATAGCTATATTTTCTACTTATGAAAATAAAAATAATACAGAATAAATTGGAGCTATTTACTGAGATATGTATTTACTTCTTTCATAAGTAAACAATCTCATCCACATTCCTCAATCCTAATTACTGTTTTTTCACAAAAATATATTTTTTAAATCTGACAAATAAATATTGTTGAAAGTTATTATTCACAATATCATGTTTTTATAAATGTATTCATTATGGGATGATTTCATCAAGTTTCTTATTATTTCTATCACTTCAAACTCTTACAAATGAAATAAGAGTGTTAAAGAAATTGCCAGAGTATGAAAAAACCAAGATGTGGACCAGCCAAGGTATGGGGTGAAGCTGTCCACCAGTGAATGAATGGCAAAGAAAATGCAGGGTATATGCACAGCAGGATTCCATTTAAAAGGGAAGAAATGTCTTCTGTCCTCTGGAACAACATGCATAAGCCTAAAGGGTATTATTATAAGTGGTATGTGATTTGCACAGAAAGACAAATCCTGTGCAATTTTACTTGCATATGGACTGTAAGACAGTCTGATCCATAAAGGCAGAGTCTAAAATGGTTTTCACCAAGATCTAGCATTGGAGAGTGAGATGTTTCTCAGAAATTACATATACTACTTCAGTGAAACATTAGGAATAAGTTTGAGAGATTTGTTTCACAACATGATAATTATAGTGATTAAGAATATATTGCATATCTGCAAACTGATAAAACAGCAGTCTCCTCGTTTGTTTGGGTTTTTTTTACATACTGGCTATGTACTCTCCCAGCTCCCGAACAGTGCTGCATACTGTTTCAATATGTTGATGGAATCTCATCATATTTTTTATACATACCTACCATTAATAAAACGTGTAACTCTTTGAGCTTCAGTTTTATGTATGGAATAGAGGCGATAGTGCTTGCTCCTTCATACGATTACTGTGAGGAACAAACTACACTATACAGAAAAGGTACTGCAGACTGTCTTGTAGAATGAGTGCTCAGTAGATGTTCATCATCATTGTTAAGTTTTACAAGGCATGTTTGTTGCAATGCATATATTTCAAAAATGTTCATAAACAGTTATACAAATGTTCATACAATCCAGAGATCATTTGATACATGGTTTTATAGACATTTGATAGGTGGTTTTATAGACTCTTTTTTCATTCAATCCAATGGGTTTAATACATAATGCATTTACAGGAGTGAGTAAATACATAAACACACAACTCTGCTAAAATATAATTAAGTTACTTTAAATAAATAAACGTACGCTCAATGCGACAGTACTTACCAAATATTACCGTAGCAAAGATCAGAATTGCAATAATTACTTCTATCCCGAATCCCATGGAAAAGCTTAATTCCTTGTTACTGCAGACCTGGGAAGTCCCACTGTCATCGCAGTCACAAACGTATATTGTGAGGGTGTTTGTACTTGTAAGTGCTGGGATTCCATTGTCAGCAATTAAAATGGATACGTAAAACACAGGCTCTTCTTGAAGGCTAAAGCCAGTTCTGTTGGTCACAACTACAGCCGTGTTATCTGGAACAAAAACCCATGCACAGAATTTTTCAACCACACAAAAGAAATTCCAGAATCATATGTGCTGCAGGCAACAGCCTAGAAATGTGTTCACATACATTTCTAAAAAGGGACAATCTCTACAAAACAAAACTGAAAGTTCCACCCCCAAGTTTAATTATGTAATTAGGTGAATTATTTAAATCAACTGGAAAGTTTAAGTGATGGTGTCTGACTTTAAAAGTAATCAGACCGCGAGCACTTTCGTTACACTGAGTGTATCCGTTTAAGTAGGGTAATCGCACCCGACACAACTCTCTATGCTACGTGGGATGTTTTATTTTCACAAATTTTGGAAATTTACAAAATTCACAAGATTCTGTTACCCATTACAACATGTAATACAATATAGCTGGTTTTGTTTAGTATTTTGTGTTTGTGTATTTTTTCTGGTATGGAGGATTGGATGCAAGGAGCACGAAGCTACAACCTCAGCTCTTTTTAATTATTGTTTTTAATGAAGTTCTTATAATATTCCCAGAGTCTCCTTGAGCTTGTGATTCTCAGGTTTCAGGCTTCTAAGTAGCTGAGGTTACAAATACTGTGTTTTCTTATTTGAAAAATAATTTTATTTGTTGGTATGTGCAGAATTAGAGTATTTATTTTTACTTTGAATTTAATAATTCATTTTCTATTTAAGATTCAAACTACTCTTAAATCAAATCACACTGATTCACCCATTCATGCAAAAAACTAAAGAAAATGTGAGGCATGTACATCAGCATATATGATAAAGGATTTTTCTTAGATTAAACTACTCTACATGACATTTTTCAGTGTAGTTTCTTGTATCCAAACTCTGTTTTCCCTCAAGGTTTCTTTTTTGGTGTTTTGGTTAACTTTTTACTCAGCGTGGCTCTTGTGGAGTCACAAATATGTTCCATAGCCATCAGAGCAACTTCAGAGGACAGTAAGAGTAAAACAGAGGGTTTTATGAAATGTAGCACATTTATATCATTTACCAAATAACCTTTTCAAAGCTAAAAGTGATGGAGCTCTTAAAGTCTATAAACTCATGTAAACTTATTTAGTAGTCAGATTTAAGCAGCAAGAAAGAGTTCACATTTTTCAACTTATGTGTTACTAAATTACTTGTATACAAAAACATTAAAATAATACTTTGTTTCAGTATACTTATTGTGCATCAGCAATTTAGTTCATTTTAATATAAAGAAACTTAATCTATAGCTTTTTATATATTGATATATATGTATTTTGCATGATGACTGTATCTGAGTTAACTTCCCTGGGGAATATGTCAAGAATAAAGTGGAGAGAAACTTGACTGCATGTACACTCTCAAAAGAAGTCCTCTGGATCTGACTCTAAATTTAGTTGTAAGAAAAGACTGTTGAAAATATTTGAATCAAAATGCTTGAGTAATTCTTCTACTTGAGATATAAGGAAAAGTTAAAATACAAATACACATCATAACCAAAAGAAATACAATGGGTGTATATAGTTACTTTACTTCCAATAAGTGGGAGTTTAAATCCTGTTACCCCACACAAAATCTTTCAGAATAATCTATCCTCCACTTGATGACAAATAATTTTGTATAGAAAGAAAAAATTGAACCAATTTCATATACATATATATATATTAACTTCCTATTAATGACTCCAAATATCTGAGTCAGTCAAGCTAACCTCTCAGTAAAGTAAATACATATCACTTTCTCCCCAGACATAGGCTGGGTATAAAGATACATGAAGATTCGGAAGAAACCATAGTATCAGAACTGTAACTACATTTGCAGGACCAGTGTCACTTTCAAATGACTTCTGGGCAGGGATGGTATTGAAAGGTGTTTCCAATGAGAAGAAATGCAGTGAGAAATGGAAGTGGTACTTTCAAAATTTGACTCAGGGTTATGTGTCCACTTTTATTGTTACTCTTTTGCTGCATCTCACAACATTATAATGTTGGAAGAACAATATAAAATTCAACATCATAAATTCCATTAAAATCCAATATGATTTATGGATAATGGAGCAAAAATTTTTTGAGGGATTGTTATTACCTTGATTATCTATGATTGTAAAACTTGAGTTGCTTGTGTCTTCCAAGGGCAGGTTAAAGTAAAAATGGTGATCTTCTACAGATTCGTCTCTGTCTACTGCACTGATGGTCTGGAGTATCTAGAAAACAAAAGGGATATAATTTAATTGTCGCTTAGTTTCCCCATCATGATCATTTATTACTTTTACCTATATTAAAATTAACAAAATCTCAAGGGATGTCCATGAAGGTAACTGTCAAATTGATGGAGAATCTTAAACTATTTTTATGTTAAATTTATGTGTACATTTCTCTTTCAAAAGAGTGTTGTAATATTACATAAAAAAGAATTCTTGTAGATGGTTCAGATAGATTCCATAAGCAAAGTTTGTTAAAAGTTCTCAAAGCATTGTTGATATATTTCAATGTTTACTCCTACCTGCCTTCTGACACTTCTTTCTTCCTTCATGTTTTATTTTTGCTTTGTAATCTGCATACAAGTCATTATGATTTGCTGAAGTTATGTATTTCATGTTTATGCTCAGAAAAAAAACTTTGGTAGAGTTATTGGATTCACTAAAGAATTTGCAAAAGTGATGAGTTTTTAAATTGTTCTGAGGCAATAATGCTTTTAAAGCATAAGGGCAACGTGTATGATTTCCTTGGACTCATAAAGATTATAGGAAAATTCTTCATCAAATAAGTTATACTCTATCTCAGACCATAAAACACTGAATTAATAGTGAGATGAGTGAATCAGTTCTCAATTATGTCTTTTATTTCAAGACATGAATATGTCAGTCATGTTATTCATTATTGTCAATAAAAGATATGCTTGTCAAGATAGCACAGTGAGATTGTGATTAATTTTAGAAATTAAAGTAAATTGATTATAGAAGTTATTGTTTTGAATTTTCTAGAATTAAACTTCTTTTAACAATGTGTCAAACCAAGCAATCCTCAATTGCAAGCTGACAGATTCAAATTTATAAAGTTTTACTTCAAAGAACAAATATATCTCCACAAGTATGAGCATTATGAAATGAGTGCAATCTCTGCATAGAAATAATGTAGAGAAATTCTACATTGATTCATGCTTTTCTTCATAATACATTAATTAAATCATGATCATTTTGACTAATAAAATAAAAACATATTTTCATTTAATCCATGCTTACAGTAATAAAATTCAATGGTATGTCATATCAGTGTAAAGTTTTTATTTTAGAAGGTCATCCAATTTTCTACAGGTTGGGTGAGGGCAATGGCATAGAATTAAGTGCTCTGAATCCTGGCTTTGCCAAGTTATCAAAACTTAAAACAGAGATATTAATGCTTAGCTTTCTGGATTCATCCATAACTCTTAGCTTATCAAAGAGTGTGCTACACATGGGTATATGTCTGTTGGGTATTTTGTTCATGAAGATCTTCCCTTGTTGAAATTTACATAGAGAGGTTTCCTGAGTATTATTAGCAATCTCTTTTCTGAACTAAGTTTGGTAACAAATTGCAAAATTCATATTCATATTATTGACATATACACACTGGTGTTTACATAAGAAGTAAAAAGCACCTGTATTAAACCCAACCACTTGATTAAACACTGAAAATCTCTGACTTGTTTTTGAATATTTAAGAATATTAGAAAGATTTTTACTTTAGATATGAGATCCTTCTAGTCAACCAAACTACCATACATAGGGTAGAAGTTTTAATTTTATACATAGTGTGAGTGATCTGGAACTATTTCAATACTCTTGACATATTTTCACAAGTATACCTGCACTTAAATAGAAGTATACTTGCACTTGCATTTGTTTTATATGCGAAATTTGCAATATGCACCATTGGGTTGCACTGCTTTTAAAAAATAGGAAACTAATAACATACTTACACATGAGGTGCTCATAGTTCTGCTTCATTAACATTGAACATACATGTCTTCTATAAAAACACAGATCTTTAAATAAGGGACAGCATTAATACAATTATAATTTTGAGTGAGGGTATTTATTTCTCTTTTTCATGTAAAATATAGAAAGAACTTTGTATTCATTCTCAAAATAAATTCTAAATATTTTATTCATTGCATTTATTATATTTCTGAGCTATTCCTTGATACCTAATTACCTGAGACCCAAAGACGCCCTTTTGAATTTATCAGAGGAAAAAAGATATATTAAAAAGGTATGATGCATACAAAAATGCATGTTTTGAAATGTTGGGAGACATAATGATTTTGAATTATGGAAAATATGAGTGCTTTTATTTTTAAGTGTTTCTTTGTTCTCTTGCTTCAATTTTGTACATTCCTGTCATAGTACCTACCATTTCCTATGTATTGTTCTTTGAATTCTATAAAGATTTTTTTCAGCCTAGACAATCTAAAACATCCTGCCCTTTAATAGGAACATGACTGTTATACAGTGTTCTGTATATTATTTTAATCTTCAACATAGCTCTAGAGAATGAATTTTACTATTTTCCCTATTTAAAAAACTACTTACATTGTACTTTAACAAGTAAATTGCTTGAATCAGAATCAGAATGCAAACTGATGCCATGGCTGCTTTCAAATAGTGCTTGCACATGTTTTCTCTGAGGTACACTGCTCCTACCTATGTAGGTATGTATGCAAAAGAAAACCAAACAAGTACACAAAGACACACACATGCACGTGTGCATGCACACACACAAACACATACACACACACACACACTCTTAATACTGGAAAAATGTGAAACACGCAAAAAAGCCTATGAATACATGCCGTATAGAAAATAACACATACTAAGAAGTAAATACCACTAGGATAAGTTATATATACTGCAAAAGTAATGGTCAATTAAACAAAAAAAAGGAATCTGATTTCCTTGCAGGAAATGACAAAATTTTAACCTGAAAGTATAAAATGTCTCCTGAGTAGAAAATATGAACTAATAGGTAAAGAATGATCCAGATCCAGCAATGAAAGGTGAAAAGAATGACAGCTGAGAGACAATATAATAGAAATGAATGAAGCTAGTTTTGAAGGTCCAAGATTATCAAATCTTGCCAATTTCATAAGTTTCAACTGAATTATTTTATAAAACAACAAAGATAATTTGACTTTGTAGATAAACACAGGAAAAAGATAATCATTTTTGTAATAATCACTTTGTACTATGTATATTTGCTAGGAAATTTCCTCATATTAGTTATTCTTGTACAAAAATAAATACAATACTTACTCTATATGAACTTCAGACATGGACTCCACCCAATTTTTTGACAGCTAGTCTAAGATGCTACTATTACAGTAGAACTTCAAACAAGCAACGCATTTGTGTGTGCTTTCTTCCTGCAGAGCAGGAAACAATGACATATACTTTGAGTATTCTATGAAAACTGATGAATACAGTAAAGCATAACTGGTTTTATAAACTGTGAATCAATATAGAGATGCTCAGAAGTAACATATAAATTATCAGTTTCTCGAACTGTGCTTCATTCACAGTTTCACGAAATGTGCTCATGTATTGAGAATCCCTCAATACAATAATGTTAAGGAAAGAGTAGAAGCTGTAATACATACGTGAGAGGATTTTTTTTAATGTTCTATTTGTTTAGTTTATTTTTCTTCATGCTTTTACCTAACATTAGGCCTAAGAAGCAAATAGTCTCCCATAGGTAAGGAATTCCGTCAACAAGTATGAGTGAGTATAATTTGCATACCATTTACTAAAACAAGTGATTCAAAAATAGCACTGCTTTATCAAAATAAATCTTTAAGATTAAAAAGTGTTGAAAATTTGCAAAAAGTCAAAATGTGAATTAATAAACCTACAGATTTAGAGCCAACAGAATGTCTGTCCCCTTGTTTTAACATGATACTAGGAGGAAAACTTTGAGAAATTCATGGTCACACTGTCGTATTTTGGTCCTGTACAAAAACACAGAGAGGGTTCTGAGTTTCTAATGACATTTCAAAAATTATGTAATATATAATTTTTGCCACTTTTTTATAGAAAAACACCATTATTTAGATAAAATTATACATTCTTAAATTTGTATATAATATATGCTTGCTTTTATTTAATTTTTAAAAACACTATAAAATTTTATGTAAATCTAAACATCTACTCTTAAAAAGATTAATATCTAATTAATATCTCAAATGTATGGATCAAGAAGACGTTTTCTTGGTGTCCAGAATATGCCAAGCAGTCTTTGGCCCTGGTCTAACCATGGTGCCTAAGAACAAGAGTTTCTCTGACACTGTTTTTCACATTTCAGTGGAGTAGAGCAGACAGGCAGGACTTCCCATTTAAAGAGTGATGAAGAAGTAAATAATACTTAGGGTATATTTTAAAAAGTATGCAAAAGTTGGCTGTGGTTACACACACTTATAATCACAGTACTTGGGACAGGCAAAGACAGCAGGATTGCCACAAGTTCAAAGCCAGCCTGGACTACATAGGTAGACCCTGTCTCAAAACATACATATACAAAGCAAAGCAGAAACAACAGCAACCAAAAATACATATATAGATACATATATACATACATACATACACACATATATATTCATAGGATCTAAAAGACCTAATGAACAAAATACCTAAAATAAACCGAGATGAGAGATTTTATTAACTCCACCAAGAGCTTTGTGCAGTGGCATTATCATAGCCAATGAGGTTTATCTCTACTAAATAAGAAAATTTTACTTCAAAAGTAAGATTTGCATGTATCGTGAATGTTATAGGAGAATATATTACAGAGTTTGGACTTATATTAAAGATACAAGTTTGAAGCCGAGTGCGGTAGTACATGTCTGCAATCTCAGCACTTCGGAGGCTGAAACAGGAGAATTACATCAAGTGTGAGTCTAGACTGGGCTATGTAGTGAGATCAAGACCAGCCTGGACTGAATACCAAGAGCAGGTCTCAAAACAAAACAAAACAAAAACAAGTTCAAAGTTGTGCAAAACACAACCATTAATTTTGTTTGAGATCTCATGATGCCTAAAAAGGAATTGGTCATTACAATACTTCTGCCACCCTTCCCCCAGGGGATTGTGAGGATCTTCCTGTGCAGTTCAGGCCAGTTTTGAATTCACTATGTAACCCTGGCTTCTTACAAGCCTTCTTCTGAAAAGTCCTTTAAGGCAACTCTGGAAAAAGAGAACCCAGTCTGAATGATGTTGTCATGATCCCAACAACTAACTTGTATTCAAAATGTCTTGATTGACACTCAAAATCAAATGATATGCTGTATACAGGAAACATACTTTATTGAAAAGGAAATCAAGAGACTAAAAGTCAAAGGATGGAAAACAATTCTCCATGCAACAGGAATCCATAAAAAAGCAGGAGTAGCTATTATGCTCGCAGGCAATGTAAAATCAAACCAAGAACAATCGAAAAAGATAAAGAAGGCCACTAGATACTTGTTAGAGAAAAACTGCAAGAGGAAGAAATAACTATCATAAATATGTAGGTACCAAATATGGGAATACCAAGCTATATAAGACAAATCTTAACAGACAAGAAGTCCCAACAAATTAATAACACTATTGTAATAAGGGACTTCAACACCCCTTTGACACAAAGAGATAGGTCAAATGGCCAAAATAGTCAGAAAAGAAATCACAGATCAGAACCAAATTGGTGAACAAAGGGACTTAGTAGATGTATATAGAGTGTTTCACCCTATAATATCAGAATACACATTTTTCTCAGGTGCACATGGGACTTTCTCTAAAATAGACCACATTCTAGCTCATAGGGCATACCTGCCTAAATGCAAAAGAATTGAATTCCATGCATATAATCTGACCACAGTGCAATAAAATTGGAAATTAATGCTAAAGGAACTCCAAAATCTCCATAAACACTTGCAAATTAAACAATAGCCTCCTGAGCAGCGAATGGTTCACAGAAGAACTTAAATAATATCTACAAACAAATGAAAATGTAGATACAATTTACTGGAATGTAGGGGATGCAATGAAAGCAGTCCACAAAAGGAAATTTTTAGCCATGAACTCACACATAAGGAAAACAGAAAGAGAACAAATAAATAGCCTAATGCTGCACCTCAAAGTTTTAGAAAAAGAAGAACAAGTCAAGCCAGAAAGCAAAAGAAGCAAGTAGATTATAAAGATTAGGGGAGAAATTAATGGAATTGAGATGAAGAAAACTGTACAAGTAATAAATGAATCAAAGAGCTGGTTCTTTGAAAGAAAAAATAAAATTGATGAACACCTAGCCAACCTTATCAGAATAGGAAGGAAAAGATTCATATTCATGAAATAAGGAATGAAAAAGACGAAATCACTACAGATCCTGCACAAATTCAAAAGATTATTAATATCTACTTTGAAAATCTTTACTCTGATACAATAGAAAACTCAGAAGAAATAGACAGACTCCTAGAAATGTATGAATTACCAAAGTTGAATCAAGAAGATATAAAAATCTTGACCAACCATTTATCAATTAATGAAGTTGAAAATCTTGTTAAAAACTTAGACAAAGAAAAGCACATGCTCTGATGGATTCACAGCAGTATTTTACAAGAAATTCAGAGAAGATTTGATAGCAGCAGTCCTCAACCTCTTCAGTGAAACAGAAAAGGAAGCAATTCTCCCTAACTCTTTCTGGAGGCAAGTATTACACTGATACCAAAACCAGAGAAGACCAAACCAAGAAAGAGAAATACAGACCAATTTCCCTAATGAATATAGATGCAAAAATTCTTGATAAAATACTAGCAAATAAAATGCAGCAAATCATCAAGAAAATCATACACGATGACCAAGTTGGATTCATTCCAGGAATTCACAGATGTTTCAATATTTGCAAAGCAATAAATGTTATACACCATATCAATAGAGCCAAGGACAAAAACCACATGATCACCTCAATAGATGCAGAAAGAGCTTTTGACAAAGTCCAACATGCATTCATGTTGAAAACCCTACAGAAAATAGGAATAAATGGTCTTTACCTCAACCTGATCAAAGCCATCTATGACAAAACAACAGCCAACAGCCATACTAATTGGACAAAGCTGAAAGCTTATTCTTTAAAATCAGAAACAACACAAGGATGACCAATGTCACCACTCCTATTCAAAATAGTTCTGGAAGCATTAATCAGAGCAATTAGACAAGAGAGAGAGAAAAAAAAGGAATAAGGATAGGAATGGAAGAAGGGAAATTATCACTATTTGCAGATGACATGATACTTTACATGGAAGATCCCAAAAACTCCACAAGAAGACTCCTTGAATTAATCAACAAATTCAGCAGTGTAGCTGCATTCAAAGTTAAAACCCCAAAATGAATAGTGCTGCAATACACAAACAGCAAACAAACGGAGAGTGAAATTATGGAAATCATACCTTTCAAAATAGCATCCAAGAAAGTGAAATATTTAGGAATCAATCTAACAAAAGATATATCCAATGAAAGCTACAGTACTCTGAAAAAGGAGATTGAAGAGGATTTCAATAAATGGAAAAACTTTTCCAGCTCATGGTTAGGAAGACCCAACATCGTGAAAATGGCCATGCTATGAAAATTGTTGTTCAAATTCATTACAATTCCCATTAAACTACCACTGGCGTATCTCACAGATCTAGATAAAATATTCCTTAAATTCATTTGGAAACAGAAGAGACTCAGAACAGCAAAAGCAATCCTGGGCAACAAAGGCAAGTGAAGTGGAGTCACAATCCCTGACCTGAAATGATACTACAAAGCTACTGTAATAAAATAATGGCTAAAAGACAGACCAGAGGATGAATGGAACAGACTGGAAGATGCAGCCACAACCACAAACACACTCAGCCACCTAATCTTTGATAAAGTGGCCAAACAAACTCACTGGAAGGATGATAGCCTCTAATGAATGGTTCTGGAAAAATTGGCTTGCCATCTGCCAAAGACTGAAAATAGACCCCAATCTATCACAATGCACCAAACTAAAGTCAAAATTGATCACAAATCTCAATATTAAATCAGAAACACTAAATCTATTCGAAGAGAAAGTAGGTAAAACACTTGAAGACATAAGGATGGGCAGAGAGTTCATGAACCAAAACCAAACCACACGGGAAATACTTTAAAGAATCAACAACTGGGATCTCATCCTACTGAAAAGTTTCTGCACATCTAAATATATCACCAGTAGAGTAAAAAGAAAGCCCACAAATTGGGAGAGAAATTTTAGTCAGCTGTCCCTCAGGCAAAGGTCTTCTATCTAGAACATATAAAGAATTTAAAAATATCAGTTCCCCCAAATTAAAACACCCAATCCAAAAATGGGCATCTGAGATGTACACACACTTCTCAGATAAAGAAATACAAATTGCAAATAAATATGAGAAAATGTTCAACATCATTAGTCATTTGAGAAATGCAAATTAAAACAACGTTGAGATTTCACCTCACCCCAGTCAGAATGGCTAGCATTAAGAAATCAACCAATAAGAAATGCTGGTGAGGCTGTGGAGAACTCTTCTCTGCTGGCTTGAATGCAGACTGGTGAAACCAGTGTGGAGATTGTTTTGGAGATTCCTCAGCAAACTAGGCCTAGAAGTCCCATTCAACCCAGCCATTCCCCTTCTGGGTATTTTCCCAGAAGATCTGAAAACATCATATCACAGCAATATATGTGCACCCATGTTTATAACAGTGCAGTTTGTAATTACCAAATTGTGGAAGCAACCCAAATGTCCACCCACTGAGGATTGGATAAAAAAATTGTGCTACTTTTCTATACTGGATATTACTCATCTATAAAGAAAGATAAACTTGAGGCTTTTACAGATAAATCGTCACAACTAGGGAACATATTTATAAGTGAAATAAATCAGACCTGCATGTGTAAGCAATGTATTGCCTCACTAATGTAAGAACGTGAGAGTGAATAAAAATTTGGAGGTCTGACAGACATTGTGAAATGAAAAGAACATGGTCCAAAGTAAAGAGCAACTGGGGTGAGTGAAATAGTAGGGGAAGAAAGGGGAATTGTGTATATATGTATATATAGGATAGTTAGCATAGTTGAACTACTGAATTGTATTGCTTTACTGAAAGGAACAACTAATGATTAATTATTTGATCAGTCTTGTATGTCTCTATTTTTTCTCTTGAGAAACCACTTTGAAGATATCAATACATAATACATCAATTGATAATTTCCTACTACTTTGTCTGTAACTCTATATTGCTTATATTGTTCTTATGCTACTTTTTAAATGGATGGCTGTTTGTTAATATGTTTTCCTTCTTTTATTTTTAAAATAAATTTTTTAAAAGATTAAATGAGACATATTGTAGCTGGCATGTGATCCCAGCACTCAGGAGGCTGAGGCAAGTGGATCATTGCAATTTCGAGGCAGCCTGGGCTACGAATGAGCTCAACAGCCTGAACTGCATAGTCACAGCCTGTCTCAAAAATACCAAAAAAAAGAAAGAAAAAAAAAAAAGGAAGAGAAAGAAACATTGTGACTGATTCTACAAAAAGAATACAAAAACCCTGAAATGCTTTTCTTGATTGACTATGTAGTCATTTTGGTATCCAGGATAATTATGGCCTGGAAAGTTAAAGCTTATTTTTCTGGTATTTTAGCACATTTGAAGAATCTCCAATTAATTAATCCATAATTAACAAATAATCAATTATTTTTATGAATAAGTATCAAATTATCAATAAGTAATTTGAAAATAGTCAAGAATATATATATATATATATACACACACACACAGACACATACCAAACTGATCTGAAGAGTCAGTTGAAAAGCATACAAAAATTTTTAAAGTTGTTTAAAAATACTGTTTTGTCTGGCCTGTTTTGTTCATATTACAAAAATGAGCCAGCATTGCTAATAGTGTCAGAGAAATGCACACACACACAGTCAAGAGGCAATTAAAAAATAAGTTTCACTATGAAAGAACTTGGCTTAATATAAGTTTTGCATAAAAGTTTTATAAATCTGACAATCTTGATGTTAACATGAAACTGATAAGGGAAAACCATTTTCTAGAATGATTTATTGATTGCGATGCTATCTAATTGCCTTAAATTGTGTTTCTTCAAGACTCATTAATCCAGCTGCTTTGTTAATTTAGAAATCAATCTGAAAAATTACTTTTCTTTTTGTTGCTTTTAAGGTGCTTGTAAGTGACACTCAAAAGCACTCTTTACTTTGTAATTTTCCCTAAATTAACTTAAGTCATTAAAACACAACATGTTACACATGTACTTTCCATACTGTACTGCAATTCCCATTCACATAAATTAGTTATCAGACATGTTTCCTGTGAGTCATTGTGGGAATACTAGTAACAAATATTATAGTTTAAAATAATATACAGCCATAAAAGTATCTTCTGAAAAATGCATTGCCTGGCAAATACGTTACTGTGGAAATGCAACGTACTTACACAAACGTAGGTGGTAAAAACCTCCCACACGCTCTATGAAACCACCAGTGTACACGCAGCCTGTTGTTGGCTGAAATGTCACCAGGTGGCTGGTGATCCTAAATGCAACATGGTTTCTGAACTTGATAAACGTGAAAGACATATTAATTTCTATGAATACATTTTACAAAGAATAATTTAAAAAACCTTCATGAATATCTGCCTATCCTGGCAAAAGCAGTCTCATTAATAAATAACGAATCTACCATGTGTAATGGATACGGTGTTCCGGGGTATTTTTCAATTGACATATTCACTCATAGTATTTGCAAAAAATGACTTCTACATCAATACCAATGAACTAACTTTTAAATAATATGTGTTCTTCTCAATCAGCATGTCCTTTTATATGTTAATAACAAAAAATTACTTTGGTAGAATTTACAAAAAATTATTACACCTGTTATTTTTGCCTTTATATTTAAGTGATCTTCCAATAATTTATAGAGTTTAAAACATGGTTATTTATAGCTGAAAGATCTAGTACATTTTACACTGCTTTTAAACATTTTATTTTTATTAGATTGACTTTACAGTTTTTTAAAGAATATGATATCCTTTAATATGTATTTTTCTCTTAAATATTAAGTAAGCATATTTTCCATATTAATTCTATTAAATTCATATTTACAGACTTGTGCACTGCTCCTAGGACTCGTGTCTATTAAACATTTAGACAGAAAATTTCTTTCACAAGTTTATGTAGTGCTAGTTATTTTTCATCTACTTTTCAACTATATGTAGAACTATCATTTTGTGTTTTGTAAAGTTAGTTTGGCCCGTGTGTATTTGCACTGGTTGTAGTAAAAGGATGCCCTGTGAAAAATTTTGCATCTTTTTCTAAAATACATAAATTGAAAATAACTAAAGAAAATACACTCAGATAAAACAAAAGTGAGAGCTTTTTAAATGTGTGATCTTCATTATTATTAAAATAAAAGTAGAGAAAGAGAGGGTAGGATTTTCTTAAATACCCAAATTTTTACTTACTGATCATTATCATTATCTTTTCAATAATTTCCCAGTAGAAGTTAAGGATGCCAAGGAAATAACTATTTCCAGACCCGGGGCAGAAAACATAAAAATGAAGAGTATGACTATGCATGAAGTACACAGTTTATGTTGTGAATTTGTGTGCAAGCTGAGCGCAGTGGAGGGACAAAATTCAAACAAGTTTAATCAGTTCCTCACACTGTGTTGCAGATACCTGTACCTTACTGCTCTAATGAAAATGTGTACTTACTATAATAGTAGCTGGCTGAGTGTCTCAGTAGCTGTGCTGGGGAATGGAGGACGCAATCTTCATGTTCACCGCTTTATATAATGAATGGCAAGGAGTATACACGTGTGTCAAAGTAGAAAAGGTGAGTATTTCCCAGGTTATGTGCCATGCTTTATTTTTGTGCATTTATGATTTTTTATTAAATGTTTTCTTTTGCTTTTTCTTGTACATGTCGCCCAATTCATTACAACATGATGTGAAAATCTGCTTCTATAACTTGGGGAGGTGGTTGAAAGTGAGTCAGCAGGTGACTTGGTTACTGAGATCATATGACCTGTACCATGTGAATCAAAGGAGTCAGTAAGATAGGCAGCTCTCGCAGAGAGAGACAAGACCGGTAGAGAAGTGTGGAATGAGGATTTTGATTCACATGAGGAAGAAAACAGTAATGTTAATGAATGCAGAACAGTTATGCATACCTGAATGATCCAATGTTAGAACCCTAGCTCCGAAAATGTTACTACGTTCTTGCCAGGAGAGACACCTGTTGGACAGAATGCCAACACTGATCCAATGTTGGAAATTGTTTGTAAAGGAAGTATTCTACACGATGATTTGAAATACACTTATAATGAAATTGAAGTTAAACAAATTTTAATAGTAAGAATGATTAAGCTGTACCAAGACTGGATACAAAGACAGACTAATGGGCTTTCTGCTGCTCAGTGAAAATATATATGGGCAGACCGTGGGCAAAGGTAGGCTGTCTCTCAGGGATTGGTTGCAGCATCCTCTTTGGTTACGATGTTCACTAAGTTCCCTGGGTCACAGCGAGTGTTCATGTTTCAGGTAGGAAGAAACAACCTCCCCCAGGGAGCAGTGGCTGGTGCATGGAAGAGCATAAGGCTTCTGCAGGACATGAGTGTGAGGCCCAGGAGCATGTACTTGGACCTTGGCCAGATCCTACTGGGAGGGCCGTCAGGTGGATTTCATGCAGACTAATCCGGAGTTCTCTGGTTATGTGATTGGCACACTGGGTATGAAGGTGTGGCTGAAGTAAAGCGCTTTATCTATGTCTTCACACATCCAGACATTGGGCTGACTTGTGGCATAACAAACACAAAACCAACAATACAATCCATCACATCCAAGAAGCAAGCCATTCTTCCAGACCCTCATGTTCGTCCTGTGCCCTCTACTGACAAATCTCAGGTGTGCCTCACTACGAACAAGAAATGCTCCCTGAGGGCGTTGTGAAATGGGTACTGAAGAATGAATGTACAGCTAGAAACATTAAGGCGATAAAGACAGACTGTAGAACACACTGCTGCCCCAGAAACTACATGAGCAGTCACAGACCAGAACCTCGACTCACAAAATCTGTCATGAATGCATGATGGTCTCTTTTCCTAAACACGCTTTGTCCTTTGGCAATCATTTTTGTGATTTAGATTGTTTATGCTCTTTGCTTTTATGTGTGTGTGTGTGTGTGTGTGTGTGTGTGTGTGTGCATGTATGTGTATGGGGCATGCACATATTCTTACAATTATTTTGCTATTTTACCAGAAAAAAATTTTTGCTAGAATACTTAAAGAGGCCTAGTCTTTCAAAGAACAGATTACATGTCATGGTGTCTACAGTTAATAAAATATATCTGATAGTAATTGGGAAGATATATTATAAAATGTCTCACCACAAAAGAATAACAATGAACATGTTGATTTATCAGTTCTACATGGTACACTGTGGGGGCATTGGCCAGGTGTGTGGATGGGTGGGTGTGCAGAGATAAGAGATTCTGGGGAACCACAAACCCCAAACTTCTTGGAATGCATGGCTACAGCTTAACTACAAGATAGCTTACAGGGCAACAAGTCCAAAGAGGATTCAGGAGTGTATGCCCTGAACTATGTTGAATAGGAGTGGTGATAATGGACATCTTTGTCTTTTTCTTTATTTTAGAATGAAAGCTTTCAGTTTTTTTTTTCTCTAAATATGAGGTTGGCTACTGATTTGTCATAGGTGGCTTTTACCAGGATGAGATAAAGACTGCCTATTCCAATTTTCTGTAGGGCATTTTATCATGCATGGCTTTTAGACTTTATCAAATGCTTTGTCTGTTTCTAGAGAAGGTAGACAAAAGAAAGAAATGGAAGGAATAGAGATAGGAAAGGAAGTTAAATTGTCATTATTTGAAGATGATGATACTCTAAATAGAAGATGCCCAAAACTCCCCAAAAGACATGTAGACTTCATAACAAAATTCAGTTGTGTAGCTGGACACTAAATCAACAGTCAAAACTGAGAAGCTTTCCTGTATATAAAGAACAAACTCACTGAGGGAGAAATTGGAGAAACACCTTTGCTAATAGTATCAAATCTAACAAAGGAAGAAAAAGAACTTTACATTGAAAACTATAGTAATATGAAAAAAGACATCAAAGAGGATGTCAGAAAATGAAAAGATATCCCCTGTTCTTGGCTAGGAAGAACCAACAAAGTGAAAAGTGACCATCTTCACAAAAGTTTTCTACAGATTTAAAGAAATCTCATTCTAAACACCAATAGTACACCTCATAGAATTAGAGAAAACAATCCTAAAATTTATTTGGAACCAGAAGAGATCTAGAATCTAAAAGCAATTCTGGCCAAGAAAGACAAGTCAAGAATCATCATAATTCCTGACTTTAAATCATACTACAAAGCTACTATGACTTAAAAACAAAAAACAAACAAGCAAAAAACCCCTGCATGGTACTGGCAAGACAATAAACCCAGGGATCAATGGAACAGATTGTAAAATGCAGAAACAACTCCAAACACACTCAACCACATTTTTCTTCAACAAGGAGGCCAAAAATTCTCACTGAAAGAAAGATAGCTTCTTTAATAAATGGTTCCAGAAAAACAGACTTTCCACATGCTATAGACCCCTATCTCTTGCCATGCACTAGAGTAAAACCAAAATGGGTGAAATATGGAAATCTTAAAACAGACACATTAAATACGCCGGATGATAGAGTACAGAGAACTCTTGAAGACACAGTTGTAGGCAAAGACTCTATGAGCAAAACCAGAGAGCAAGAGAAGAATTACAAACATTCAACAATAGGATATCATCTTATTAAAATGCTTTGCACAGCAAAATAACCCACAGAGTGAAGAGACAACGCATAGAGCGGGAAAAATGTCAATGCCAGGTGGAAACTCCCTGTTGTGAAAGTGACCTCTGTGTAGATTTTAAATGCACAAGTGAACTTAATTAATAAAATATAAAAAATATGAACTAAAAAAATGTATGCCCTAAGCCCTCATTCTGCTAATACCCTGATTTATTACTGTGACCCTAAATTCAGTCATGGAGCAGGCCACCCTGTCATTATCCTGCCCGTCCTTGTGTGTTACATAAATTTCTATACATATGTCCTTCTTTGTCCTTTACTCTTTCTTGCCTGACCCATCAATAAAAATTCACGGAAGCTTTTTATCGTGGGCGTGTTTTCCTGAGATGCTTTCACAGTGTGGGATCTTGGTGGAGGCTGCTTCTCTGGTCCCTCTTAGACATGACAGTGGATGTGGACTCCAGAAAATCTCTCATCCTTCATACTATGTCACTGTTGTGAACTGCTATAGTAGGCAGAGATCAAAACATCCTTCTGTACCCATAAATATACACAAACTTAAAACATTTAATATTTTAAAAATATATCAGCTGTAATGTATGGAGGAGGAAGGAGTAAACTTCACCTTGAGACTCTTAGTAGGAATCAAAGCAGATCCTATCTAGCATTCTGGGTATACTCCACAATACTCCTTCAGGTTTCAGAGGTTTTATATTTCTTCCCACCACCTTCTCTTAATTATACATGCTTCACACTTTACTTTGCCCTAGTGTTTACACTTTGGGAAATTTAAGGCTGGGCGATTACATCAACAAGCTTCTCTTCTCTCTGTATTACTGTCTGTTTTTCTTTCTGTGGGGAGGAGCTGTCAAAGCTGTTTGTTCCATTTGCTGTTAGTCCTCAAATTCTCAGCTGGAGATCTGAAAGTACGTGCTACTTCCTGGATTGCCCTTGACTTAAACAAGAATTTAAACTATCAGTTCGTAGATTTCATAGTTTGTGTTTTGATGATACGAAGATTAGCTTATTTAATCTACTCCATCTTCCTCATTATTAAACATCTTCCCTACAAACTTTTAAGGAAAAAAAACCCTTATTCTGATTATGGTACCTCCTCATTGCCCTGTTAAGACCAGGTAAGGCATAAAGAAATGGATCTTACAGCTCTTTGTAGTGATCTCTCTAAAACTTATTTACATAGTCATTAAGGATAATTGAAGTTTAGGCATAAAACCAGTTTGTTATAAAAGTTATAATTTATTATCATTCAAAGCAAATATTTTTGAAAGCTTACTCCACTTACATTTTAAGGTTTTCATGTTACTATCTTTTTTAGTAAAGAATATTTCTCTCAGCAGTGCTTCTGAAAGTCTTTGGTGACACTTTGGAAAGTATATTTTGATATTTAGCGCTTGGCTTTCACTGTACTTAAAGAAAACCTACTCAGAAAATTACAATCAAAATTGGAACTCCGGCTAGAATCCACAGTTAATAGTTGGAGAAATATGTGATAGAAACAATGACAATCTAGTAGACACTAGTGCTGTAATGTAGAGATTATTAAAATAAGGCATCTCTGTGTACAAAGAATTAACTATTTTTAATGTATCAGCAGCATTCCAAACATCAATCTACACATTTCAATCATAAAATGTAGTGGTGTATGCAACACGAGAGAGGATAGTTTTGGTTTTGGTGGAGGAACATTATCGGTAGGTATGTATTAGACCTTCAGATACTTATAGGACTGAGATAAACCTCTAGCATTTAATACTGATGTCTTCTCATCTGGCAAAGATTTATTTGATGATATCTGTCGCTTTTTAAGGAAAACGACTCTGAGATGAGGCTGACCAATGTGAGGTGGACTGGTGGGTACCACAGGAGGGGGGTGAAGATCAATCAGTTTAGTTTTGCTTTTGCCCTTATGATCATAAATAAAATTCTTTCTGCATATGGGAAAAGAAAAGCCTGGCCTTATATTTATTTTCTTAGTTAGGCCAACAATTGAAGGATAGCTATTGGGGCATATTAAGTTAAAATAAGCACGTTCTTGGAGATAAATACAAATTGTATTTCTCATGCATACAGTAGATAGCATTGAAAAAGCTGGTCAAATAATTTGAAGTCTAGGAGATATATTTGTAAATTGTAAAGAGTATATTACTTTATAGGTTTTCCCATATATATTCATTTAAACTTTTACCAGGAAGCAGGGAAATCTGAAAGACTTTTCCTCCCATAGCACAGTTTAATGCTGGGTGTACTTCTATAGTATATGCCTCAAACATTAGAGATTGAGTTTATTTTTGAGCAATTCTACTTATTTGTAGAGATTGGCATTTGTTAATTTTTTTAAATTTCAGAAGCATTCCTAAGGATAAAGGAATATTAACATTTTAAAAGTTTAAGAAATCATAATTCTATTTTAAATTATTACCTGAGTACACTGGAAATATTTAGAGGTCCAGGAAATATATGATCGAAACAGATTGATTTTTTTTAACTTTATGAATATATTTCTTTGAACACTGTTATCCCATCACAAAAATTACTCCATCACTGCTCATATTTTTTCCAAATTTGCTCGTAAATAGTTATGCAATTTGAAAACATATGTTGAATGGCCTAGTTGGGTGATATAAAAATGAAATCAATATTCACTGTTGTATCATTCTTCTTTTGTAAAATAATAATTTAAAGTTATGTTGCTCAAAGTACTATTTCAACACTCAAAGAATTGTATGGCACATTATCATTTTAGTCTGATTTTAGTTTTCATTGAACACAGTTGAAAATTGAGAATTTTTGTTTTACAACCATAGAAGAAAAGAAAACTGATGAAAAAGAAAACATTTCAGAAGTTTTAGATGAATCAGAAGATGAATATCAAATGCAGAAACCAACACTGGAGTCTTCTCTGGATGATAATGAAATTCACCACATAAGCAGAAACTCAGGCTATGAATTTCAGGTAAGTTACACCAGGTGAGTTTTCTCAAATCAAAGTTCAATAAGTCAACAATATAATTCTATGGATAATGAGAAAATGTGACAGTCATTCTGGAAGGCATCCAGCAATTCATCACTCAGTGTTTACAAAAAGAATCTTGGCCATTCTGTTTGTTAAATATAGATGTAACAGGTCATCTTTCTTATATTTTCAAAAAGGGGTACTAATTACTGAACCCAGGCCCTCAACATTGATCTACATTTCCAGCTTTATTCTGTATTTTCAATTTTAATTTTGAATTTGGGTGGCACTGAGTTACCTCTCTCCTGGGTTTGAAGTTGCAATTTTCCTCCCTCAGCCTCTCAGTACTTGTATTACAGGCATACACTATGAAAATTTATCTTTTATGAGACATTTGTAAAAAATTTACTGATTCATGTTATATATTAAACATTGTAGAAGGCAGCATATATCCAAATGTGACTAGAAAGAAATAGAAGGTCTAGAAAAACAATTGATGACTGATTATTCTAGTTGAAGCATAATTTCAATGCCATGTTTTTGTCATCATGGACTAATGACAGCCATTCTCTTTCAACAAAATACAAGCTGTAGATTTAAAATTCTCTGTAAGTGCTGCATAGTAACAAATATGCCTTACTGCTGTCTACATTTTATAAGCCTTTGATTAGGAACACCTTCACATTCGCTCAGCTTCTCAAGTGTAAACAGAATTCTTCTAAACTAGACTCTGCTGAACTCCCACTTCTTAGCAAATTTACTTTAGAAAATTTGTTATTGCATATTCCAGTTCTGATTTTCTGTAATGTAGACTAATTCTCTCTGCGCAGAGTCTCCCATTTTACCACTGTTGACTCTCTTTCTCAAAGATCTAGGAAACACTCATCCCTGTGAAATGTAACCATCAAGAAAGATAATGACCACATCTCTGGGACTCATTGGGATAGGAAGAGCCTAACTCCTATGTAAAAAGCCAATTAAAAACCCAGATGGATCAATCAAATGGCCCAACCAAACTCCCACTAATGTGTCCTTCAGCACTTTTTCACAAGCTTGCTCCAACAACTAAAACTGTCCAGAAGCTAGGAGAAATGCTGAGGGAGGGCGCTTATTTGAGCCCATGAATTTTGAGACCAGCCAAGTAGGACAACCATGGCATACAAAGAAAGAACAAATAAACCCTCTTCAGACTTGTATTTTAACAAAATTTCAATTTTCTTTGGCACCTGTTGCAATATATTCGCCTCTTGCTGCAATTAATCCTGAACAATGTCTTCCTTGACATTCCCCACAAATGTCCAGAGGCATTTGTTGTTTATATATCTCAGTAAGTCACTTCTCTGTCACTACTTCATCCACATGCCTCCAAAATGTTTTCGGAAATAGCAAAATTTACAAGGAATAAGCCTGACTATGTGGTAAACTGAGAGAATTTCCCTCTTAGTATAGTGTGAGTTAAGGTCACTCATATTTCAAATATTTTCTTGTTTGTTTCCTACAACATTGGTCAGTCAGGCTCAGTCTCGTTTGCAGTCAGCTCTTCCTTTACATGACCCACAAATATCATTTTCCCGAAAGATTCTGTCCTATGTCCTTTCATATTTTTAGTCTGTATTTTCTTCGTGGATGACAGCCTTTGATAGTTATGACTATTTCAGTATCTCCAAAATATAAGTTGTTGAATATCATAGGAACTTTTCTGCTCTTACCTAAAGAGAAGAGCTAAAACAAGTAACAATTCTCTTTTCCTTGGGACATTTTATTAATTTGATTTCTAGGCTACCACCATCCCCTAGATTGGTACTTGTATTTTTCCCTTGGGATGAGGCAGGTTTTCTAGTGCCCTAAGTCAGGCCTTAGTTTTTAGATTTTTCCTTCTCTATCAACACTCACTCTTTTAGGGTTCTCAATAGAGTACAGATTTTCAAGTATCATGTATCAGACTGATAAAGTCACATTCATTATTTCCAGCATGGACTTCTCATGAGCTCTTGATTGGTACCTAGTGGTCTTAAGACAGGTCCACTTTGCTAACTAAGAGAAGAAACATCTTAAATTACAAAATAGACAAAATTGCAGACAAGTAAATTTTGTGGTAAATACCAGATTATATTTTATTTCTTTATTTTTCTTTCCTGCTATTAGAGAATCAACTGACATTTTTGAGCACTGAAATCTTAAAACTGTGCTATAAGAAATTTCATCAGGTCTGTTGTCTGCCATTAATTCATTTTTGCCTGAGGTTGAAAATCTAGAACCACAGTCTACTCTCACCAACCAAGATGTAGAAAGTGAGTAATGCTCTGCATTACAGATATACTGACTTCTGAGCTGTGGTTTATGAAGCAGAATTATTAAATAGAATGTATGCAGGAATGATCCACTGTAAGCATTAAGCTGAACTGTCAACTACACTGACGGAAAGCCACCTGGTTGATTAGTAAAGTACACCTCTGGGTATGTCTGGGTTGGTCTTGGAGGTGTGGCCTTGGGGTCCATATATGGACCTCCTGGAAATATTCACAGTGCAAATCTAGCGCTGCTCTAGACCTTGCTACTCTTTTTATGTACACTGTTGTTTTCCTAAATCTCTTCAGTAACTTCAACACAACTGATACAACTCCACATACAGCTTTGTTTATAAATGTACTTACCACAGGGGCATTTATAGAAATGAATATATATATATATGATGAAGTGAACTAAGAAATTTTTTTAAACTCTAGAAATAGATTGTTATAAATGTGATACTCAAAATACACTTTTGCTATGTTAAATGTACAATAATTTACCATACTATTTTATATTTTGAATTTGTAATGTTTCAGAAAGCTAGAAGAAATTACTCTAAATGTTTTTGCCATAAAAATTTGATACATGTTTGTTTCAAGAGATATTTTTAACCTGATTTAAACATTACACTCTATATAAAAGCTTTGAAATACACATGATACCATTAGTGGGTGTAATTTAAAAAAAATATTTTTACATACCATTCGAAGTAAGGTTAATTTAACTTGAAAGTTTTAATTAAATTTTCTGAAAACAGACATTCTTTGCTTAGTGACTTACCTGTTTAAGGGCTGTTTGATCATAGCACAGTGTGCTTTGTTGAGACTTATGATCCACCACTCAGACTAATGACTTGCCTCTTTTTTTTGCTATAATTCATACATCTTGTTTCTAGATCATTAATGTTTTTGTTGTACAGTACAGTGTACCTTGTTTATATAGTGCTGTAATTTTTGCTGATTGTACTACATACTGCATTACTGTAACTTTATGCTCTGTTATATATTACAGTATATTATTATATATTACTGCAGGTAGAGTTAGGCAAACAAAAGCAGGGTCATCAAGGTGAAGTTTCCCTTGACTGCTTCTTTGTTCTGAATGTTGTAGTGCAAGTATTATATACAGTTCCTCATTTGCTAACCTAGATATAGGTACAGAACTGCATTATTAAACAAGGAATAACATTATATTGTAATTGTAACCACAGTCATAGTAAAAATATGATTTACCTTTAATACACAAATGTAGTATATAGTTGTTAGAAAATTAATAATTTCTAATTTATTGAGTTTACACAAACACTAGCTCACTTCAAGTATCATTTATCAGGTTTACATGAATTAATTTTTTAAAGTTACTAAATATATTTATCTGTGTGCCTAAGAAAACAGATGCGCTTGCAATGTTTGAAAACTCAGATATTTCAACTGTGTAAGGTTTTAATCTTATAACCCAGTTCAAAGCAATATATAAGCTGAGTCTCTTTAGGAGTCATGTTTTAAATTTTATTATAAATAAATGTTAGTTATTTGTGATCTTTACTATCATATGTTTATGCACTTCTAAATTAGTTCAGCTTTGCATTTAGGGACAGGGGAGCAGGGAGTCTTTTAACTTTTCATACATCTTTCACTTTCTCAAAAAGTATGGCTTCTAGCCAGTTGAAGAGGAATAGTTTAATTTTTTAAGTAATTTTCATAATTAAAACCACTCTTATTTTCAGAATTATGTTTGAAAATTTTGGAGGAAGGATTTGAGAATTACTTAAAGAGTATAATGCATCTAATTTTAACTTGAATAACATTCACACAATCCTATAAGAATCACTGACAATTTCAAATATACTATAACTGTACAATCAATGAAGATATGCCTATATTTATTATAGTCTTATTTTCTTAGCTTTTTAGAAAATGAAAATACTGTGAATTGTTGGCTTCTACTATTTATTGGTTGCAAAAAGCAATTTCTGCCTTTGTAAATTTCAAATGAACTACAGCTAGCTTCCTTGATATATTCAAGTATAACTAAAATACATTATAAATCAGTTATAAAAATTTGGATATTAGTGGTCATGTTAGAAGACAGAATATGGTATTTAATAGGATTCTATCATATGCAGAAAGTAATAGGAATTATATTAGGTTATGTACTGAATCTTAGAAATTAGCTTCAAAAAAACAAACTAATTTTAGTTCCATATTTTACATCTTATTTAAATAACAATTAATGTATATTACATATGTATGGAATGACATGTATGGAAGTGACAACATAAAGCATATAATTAAACTAAGTTTGTTAATATTCCAAAATGAGATAATGTATAGCATATCATATATTAATTCACAACTATCCTGTTAATTAAAATAGATACTTAACTACATAAAATTCCATAGGATAAAATATACATGGATGTGATATGTGTTATAAGTCTATAACATGTAATATGTGAAAGAATTACATATTGCTTAAACTGTGGTAATTTATCACTTCTTACCTGACCATACTCTGCATTTTCACATACATGAGTCTCATAGTACTGAGAGAACTCGGGAGCATGGTCGTTAACATTAAGCACTTGCACATACACAGGGACTGAAGAGGTCTGCTGTACATTGTCTGAAAATTGAACAAGAAATTAAATCGGGCTGAAGAATCATCAAAAATTGCATTCAGGGCTATGTAGCATATTTTTAGTCTTCTTGAGATAAGCTGAGGAGATAAACTTTATGTTTCACACATTTATTAAGAGTGTAACATAGAAAAATCTCATGTTCAGTATGTTTGACTCAAGCAACCGTGCAGCTTCTTGTACCTGTACGAGCTGAAAGTGGTGAGAATAGGTAATAGACAGGTACAAAACTACCTGGGTTACTCTAGGAACTGCTAAGAGTATTTCTATTAGTTCTGTTTAATTCCATCAATAGAGGCATTGTTGTCCTCACAACTTGAGAGCCCCCAGACATCATTTATATTAAATATTACGCACAAGGTCATGGCTGAAGCATAAACCGCTGTTTAAGAAGTTAGTAATCAGCACTCTGAGCCACTAAAACTGTTACAACCCAGCTCTTCAAAATGAAAATGAATGTGGAATATAATGTTTTTGTGATACAGGCTTTGCACCACCATGTTTGGCATAATAAATTGCTTTTAAATAAAGTGATTATAATAAAGTTCAGGTGAGAATTTATATAACATTGAGTCAAGAAATTGAGAAATCATAAAGGAAGGAAATTATAAGTATACTTTTAATTGCAAAATAGTGCATTGAAAATGAACCAGTACCGAGGAACAATGTTTTCACTGTAAGATAAAATATTAATTGTTCTAATTTTTTAATCATTAAAACTGATATGAAGAGATTTCAGAAAAATACTACCTAGAGAATCACAAAACAAAAAATTCAAATGACCTCAGGAGTATTTCTCAAACTTATCGCCACTCACATTTGGGGACGCATAATCCTTTGTGTATGGCACTAACCTGTATATTGGAGGGTACAAAATGGGATCCCTGAGCACTAATCAGTAAATGTAATTGAATACATAACCCCCCCGGACCATCAAGACCATCTTTAGAAATGCTCTAATGGACTTTCGCACTTTGTTGCATTTATGTCAATGTTTCTATTTATAAACTGAGTGTGATTTTCATGCTGGAAAGGCACAGCTTTGTATCCTTTTTCTTAAACCATGTACTTAATAAACTCATTTTCTTCTGTTTCTTTCTAAATGTGTGCAAATATTTAAAACTTAAATATGGGGGCTGGGGATATAGCTCAGTGGAGTAAGTGCCTTCCTGGCAAGCACAAGGTCCTGAGTTTGATCCCGGTACCAGAAAAAAATAAAAAATAGAAAAATAAAACTTAAATATGCCCTTTCTAAGTTTACAACATAACATGGCTTTCCTTAAGTACCGGGGTCGTCTATCTTTTGAAATGTAATCACCCAAGAATACAATACTCTGTATCCAAGTTTCTCTCAAGGACTGAATGGGCTAATGTCAGTAAATGTCTCGTTTCAATTCAATTATCTCTTATCAAAAAGATACAAAAACGTTAGTTTTCCTTTTGATAAATCAATTAGCAAGATGCCACATCTTTTTACTTGCAATCTGAATGTTGTTTATGTTGAACACAGTTATGTAACAGGTTGTGTCTGTCTTTATGACGGTGAATATTTTTCCATCTTTGCAATTTGTTATCTGTTTTCTATGACGCACATGACATTGGCGATTAATGCGCTCAACTGAACAATTTACTTTTTTTGCCACCCAGATAGTTTTACTGAGATGGGATTGTATTCTTTGTATCTATACCAACCTAACAAAAGCCACTTATACTGAAAATTGCATTTTTCGATTAATTAAAAACTAATATTATACACATATTTTACACATAAACTCCATGGGCCTTATGAAGCAGAAAAACAGATACGGATTATCATTTTGATATTCTATAGTGTTATGTTTATAAAACAAACATTTCATGATAGTATTATTCAGAAATGAAAGCTCAAATTTGTTATTGTTTAAATATATGATATCACAAAACAATTTTTACTTCAAAAAGTAATTACAAAATGTATTTCAGGAATGAATACACTAAAAAAATTAATGAGAAGTCATTAAATAATTTATCTAAATTTCTGAAAAAATTTTGAAAATTAAGTTCAAATTAAAAATGTTTATGATTATACAAAATACATACAGTAATACCTTGGTTTATGAATTTATTTGTTTTACAATTTTGGTGAGGATAGCTGCATTTGTGTTTAGGGGAAGATGGCTGTGGTTCTGTTTCTCATCGTGTGTGGAGTTTGGGAATGGACCAAATTTTTACCCCTTGCTTACTGAATTGTTGCAAAGAGAGGCGTTCCTGAACTTGATCCTGCTGAGCATGTATACTAACAGTTTTCTTTTTCTTTTTTTTTTTTTTTGGCGGTACTGGGGATTGAACTCAGGACCCTGCGCCTGCTAGGCAGGCGCTTATTCCACTGAGCTATATCCCCAGCCCTATACTAACAGTTTTATCTTAAAGAATTATTTTATTCAGTGAGCGGCATACTGATAAGCATTTTGGGTTTAACTTGGGAAGATTTCCAGGAAAGAGACTAAGCACACTGAACTTCATTTGCTGAAAAACAAAATGCGAAAATGGATCTTCTCTTGCCAGAAATCAGGGTTAAGATTTTTGTCGCAAACATTTCACAATATTGATAACATGCAGCAAATGTTTTCTGAAATGATTTTACATAATGTAATTTTTTCCTCGGGTTACATGATTTGTTTTCAGTAAGGATAAAATGTTCAAAGGTATAATTTCGGGTATTGATATCACGTGGCAAGACAGTGGCATTCATGCATATACTCCCCTAAAGAGATCTAAAATTAGGTTTAATGATACATGTTGTAAAGAAAGTCAAACATCAAAAAATTCAAAAAGTGAGTTACCTCCTGACTTTTTTCTTAAAGTAAAAAAAAAAATGGAAAATGTAACTTTAGAATTATGAGTAGAAGATATCTGGTAAGTCAAAGAATTGTTTTGTCATTTTATTTGGCAATGATGAACAAAGCATATTTCAGTAATTTTCTTCTAGAGATCTTCTCATAGAATTCCATTCATCTGATTCAAGTATTATCCCATTACTGATACAAATAAATTATCTGACAAATTTTGTACCTTTCATTCTTCTCCTTTTTTACATTCAAAAAAGTTTAGAGGACATTTAGATCTCAAAGTACAAACTATAAATTTGAAAAGTTTTCATTTCTAATAGTTGACTTTGTTCTGCATCTAAATTAAGAAAGTAAATGATGTCTTTTTACAAAAACATCTACTAAACTGGAAACTTACAATGGAATGTTAGTTCAGCTAATTCAAAGAAATATAATGTTCTAAGAGCTGAAAGCTATTTTGTAGAGAAATATGTACATATACATTTATTTCAAAGACACCCAGTCTTCCCTTGAACTGACTAGAATTCTTTTTCACAATAGCTTTGTAAAAAGTGACATTATAAATAATCTGTTCTTAGAAATACACAATGAATAAAAGGTTCTCACTCTTAGAATAAACATCTTTGTGTTTTCTGACACAAAAGATGTGGTATTTTTTTCTGCTGCAGCAGGCATTGTACAATGGGCAATATTGGTCACCATCCTTTATTGTATAGTTAAAAAATTTTAAATCTAGATCCACTTCCCCTGCTGTGTTTCAACAGAGCTTTTCAATTTGTTGCAAAAACATTTCACCTGCTACCATATCACCTGCTAACTATTCAATACAGTGAGGAATAAGACAGATAACTGCACAATGTCTCAAAAAGCCAAGAAAGCCAGGAAAATTACAGACATTTGTGCAAACTCAGGTATAAGAAAGTGTACAGTTCAGAAAAGCTCGTATTTAATGCTTTACAAATTCTGTTAACTAAATAATGAGATAACATTAACAATATTTTATACTGTTATGACTATTTTTGTAAACTTCAGTTAATATGAAAGATAGACTAACTGATTTGTAATTTCTAGGACAATGTACAAGTTGTAAATCATACGACTTTATTTATTGTTACAACACCAGGAAGAAATCATCATTCTATCCCTGAAATAAACAAGCATCCTGTCACTACTAATTAAGACAATGCTATAGAACAGCTAAAGCTATTAGTATAATTTTAAATTGAATTATTGGCTTTGTGTTATACAACCAGAGGATGTTGACCAAATTATTTGCATTCTGTACTGCAATTATACCAAATATCATTCATTGTAGATGCCCACATGTTAAGTGGTCAATTTAAGGTATTCCTTTTTCCTTGATGTGTAAAATTAACTCTAGTTATTTTTATCTTAAAACAGAATAAAGTACAAACATTCTGTGACTGGCTTCTATTACTGACATTCTAAACTGATTATGATCAAATGAAAGAAATATTATTTACTTTAAATTTAAAATTTCAACTCTCATATGATTTCATTACCATGTTACAGTAATAAAACATGTAAAATAAACAATTTTCTAAATTGAAATTTAAGAAACCAGTGAAACAAGAATCATAGCTTCTCTCCATCTGTAGGTATTATGTATGATAAATAATTTTATGGAAAGTGTATAATACTTTCTTTTACCATAAGTTCATGATTGAAAAATTAAACACCCCCCAAACAAAACAAAATGAATCTATAGAGAACGTGTATTTTTAAAATTTAAATTTATATGCAATTTGTCAATATGACAATATGTCCTGAGACAGATTTTAAGGACACATAATGACATGGTGGCTACATTTTTGAATTGCAGGTGATTTTATTGTTTCACATCTTGTGTTTTCTTCTGTTTATTCTTTTCATTAAACAGTATGCTATAGTAAGGACAGTTTATACAATATTTAAGTTGTTAGAAATCACTGATTCGAGTAAATACTATTTATGATCTAATAAACTGGGCATATAAATGACATTTCATATACAGTATAATTTAACCCTAATTTCAGTAACATTTGAAAATAGTATTGTTTTCATGCCTAAAAGTTATGTAATGGCTCAAACTATAGTGAGCCTTGTGTGGTTCCCAGGGTAATGCTTACCTATTTCTGTGGCTGTGACACTTAGGTTGTACCAAGCACTGATTTCCCGGTCAAGATGGTCGGTATTTATAATTGTACCATTGTCATGGACACTGAACACCTTGCTTCTGGTAACAGAATATCTACATGGAAAGGAAAATGTTCCCTAATGTCATTATTTTCTTTTTGTGGTAACTGTTTATATGTATATATAATTAATATATATTTATTGTATGTATAATGCTCTTTTTAAGTAATACAATAAATTGTTAAATGCATGTTCTACATAGATGATGTGATACAGAACAATTATAAAAATATTTGTATATTTAAGGCTCAACTTAGAAGATAGAAAAAAAATAAAATAGCTTTAGACTTCCATTGACTTATGCTAAATCTAAACACATACTTAGACTCATTCCCTTGTCCACGAAAGAAAGCTATCATGCTAATGACTTGGTAAAAGGAAATGGCTAAAAGTCTTTTGTAAGGTGAAGTACAAACTAGTAATGGTAAAAATGAATGGCTGTCAAATTTTTTTCTTATTCCTGTTTGAAACAAAGGAAGCATATTCTCAACCTAACTTGCTAGTGGTCTTTTACTTATACCACAGCATTGCTAGGTGTTACCTCACAATTATGTAACTGTTGACAAATAAGATATGCTGTATTTGTTTGTATAAATAAAATAGGTAGTATTTGATAAAAGTAAATTATATTTATGTAACATATTGGCTTTATGTCAATAATATGTCTAGGAAATACACATTACTTCAGATGGCAGAAGCCCTTTAGATTTCTTATCCTTTACTTTTGTATGTGCATATTGATTTTATACGTATAATGCACCATGCACGGAACAAAGCCAGCTCTCAAAATTCCCTCATGCAAAACTCGGAAAAATGATCTTGAATCCTCAATAAAAGAAGCCTTTGAAGTGCTCAGCATGTTTCATCAGTTTGCAAATGATTAATAATAAAAATTAAAGAAGTGCAATAAGTAAGCTGCAGCGATGCCTTCTTTCAAAGATGCTCCTGAAGACTTTCACGAGACATCAATGAGATTTTTCCATAATTATGTGGCAAAATGAGAATATTTTAATATTGAATTGACATGTTTCTAAAAATATTATACCAACTTGTAGCTTGGTTTTTAAGACACTATTACAATAAAATGAAACATTATAGAGCAGTTCAGGTATAAATATATTGAATTTTTAAACATTAGAAGCATTTTACTTACATATCCACAAGTGGTCACATTTCCCACTGAATAATTTTGTTGGCAGAAAGTTAAATAATATTTTAGCAGTTGCTATTTTGTATTAAAAAATCTAATCTTGTTTTTATAAAAGATAATTCCAGCTAAAGCCCATCACAGCTTGAAAAGAGGTTGGAGTTTCTCATAGTTTAATAAGAAATCTGTTATGAATTAAGAAGAAGAACAAAAGCAACAAGCCTGGATCCTACGAAGGTATTAAAACAGAAATCAAACCAGACGTAGAGCTAGAGGCACTTTGCATGATAACAGCAATGATAGGCAACACGCTTTATTTTCCTCTTTTCCTTCTAGAACCAAACATTTTAGTTATTCAAATATTTTCCCTCAGTCCACATTTACTAGCTGAAATATTCTTGGCCTTGATTTAAGTTATAGTGAGTTCACTTACATTGTACTAAATTGTAATTACACTTTCCTTTCACTTAATGCTTTTAAACTTAGAAAACAGACATGAAAAATCTTCTCAGACACATTTCCCATTAGTAATTTTCTCACCAACTCAGTTAAAAATATTTCAAACTAATCTTAATCGTTTGTAACTGCTCTAAAATCAGTACACCTGGGAGAAGGATATAATGCCCTGACAAATTCCTGTATAAAACAACAGTGTTCTCTTTGTTTCAGAGCTAACAAATTAGGTGTTGTAATTCTACCAACTAGATTACGAATTGCAGTTGGATTTCCCCAGCTTTCCCACACTGCTCTTTGCCTTTCTCATGATCAAAGCCAGGCCTGCTCTTTGCACTTTGTTTTGTGCTTTCTTAGTCTGCTCTGCAGTTCCTCAATGTTCTTCCATTTCCCTTCTGCTGGTGAAAGCGCTGGGAAGCTGTTCAGTGCTTCTCAGTTCGTGTTTGTCGTGTGCTTTGCTACGATTAGATGGAGATTGTACATTTTTTACAAAATTTGTATATTTTGGTACATTTTTGGTAGGTGGTTTCCTTATAAGCATATCACAGTAAGGGAGCATGGTATTGACACATTTTTTAAAAATTGTGGTATTAGCATTGCCACTTGATTAAAGTAGTGTCTGTGAAGTTTCTCCACTCTAAAATTACTGTCTTTCTTTTTGTAATTAATACAATTCTCAAGAAGATATTTTGAAATTATGTTTTCTTCTCAAACACGCAGATACTAATTTTGTTATCCACAGATGAATGATGACTACAGTAACTGTCACGACAGTCCACTAATGATGATTTCTATTATTATTTTTCTATAGTTATAATCACAAAAACTATGATCTATGAAAAATTATATTTTTTATGTTCTATATAAGCACTGACCTATGAAATATGTTTTCCATGAATAATAAACCAAACACTTTTACTTGTTTGTTGGTTAATATTCACAGCTTTTGACAGATGGAGTAATTACACCATGATTCCAGGACCTTTCAACACATCCCTTTTCTTTCATTCTTTTGAAAATTCTTCTTCTTACATTTGTATCTGTGGCTTTCTTATGCACAATATTTTCCCGACAACAGCTCTAGGTCCAAGCAATTCTCTGTTGAGTCTACTACTCCTAATTGTGTGATAGTACTAGACAGGAAGCTTTGGGAGCAGAGTTCCTGCTGCTTCTGGAGTTCCATTGATTTTAAGCCCCTGTTTAAACATCAGGAGCATATTCGTGTATGGCTTATTTGTGGCAAATAAAAAAAGAGCATACACTCATTTCCATACAAAATTTGTCTCTATTTATGATGCTAGTCCTTAATATCTGTACATTCAACCAACATTGGACCAAAAACATTTAGAAGAGTTGAGTTTGTACTGAATATGTACGAATCTTTCTTTATCCTACAAAACTGCATTATAGCAATTACCTCTGTAGTATGGATATTGTACATAGTATTATAAATTGTATGGAAATAATTTGAAATTTTAGGTGGTTGGGCTGGGGATATAGCTCAGTGGAATAAGCACTTGCCTAGCAAGCGCAGGGTCCTGAGTTCGATCCCTAGTACCGCAAAAAAAAAAAAAAAAAAAAAAAAAGAAATTTTAGGTGGTTATATGTGAACACTATTGCATTTTATGTAAGGAATTTGATCATCCAGAGATTTGGGTACCTGTGAGAATCCTGGAAAGAATTCTTCATGGATGCTAATGTATAAAACTTTATCAAGTGTGCACTAAAATATAATGATTTCTGAGACTCTAAATCCAACACCATAGTCCTCACCAGTTTTCCCCCTTTGGTGTTTTATATCATATTTTTGACAATTGCAAATGTTTCATATTTTCAGCTTGCTTCTTCACTTGTTTAACTAGGGTAATCATGCAGAGTAAATAGCACTGCAATTATTAAACAACAGACATTTTCAAGAAAATCTAACTCATGTGTAGTGTACATTACTTTATACAGATGTTCTTATCTATAGATTTTCTGATAAAATGCTGTTTCCCCAAATCACTGGTTATAAATTTCCTTCCAAATCTTTGTAATTTTGGTCAGGATACTTATTTGTGACAAAAAAAAGAGTACATTTGTAATAGTTTGCATGGCACTTAAGGAATATGTCAAAAATTCTTAGTTTTCCCAAAATTTACATACATACTTCCTTGGTGATGAATAATCCATAGTATTTGGAGGGTTGAATACTGAAATATCCATTATTTCAGTTATAATGCACAAAAACTCTTATCTTTTTCTTTTATGACACCTTTGTAGACAACTGGACCACAGATATTTTCAGTAGAATTCATCATTCTCTCAATAGAATGATGAATAAAGTGGCTGGAAATTTCTGCATATAGATTTCCAAGTCAGTGTAAAGTCAATGGTTTTCTAGATCTGTTGTAACAAAACATTACAAATTCAGGGCTAAAAATGCCAAACTTTTATCATCCGATTATGTCTCCACTGAAAAGTACAGTGAAGAACACTCCCTTGCCTTTCTATGTTTCTCAGTCTCTGGCAACTGTTGCTGTTCCCAAGTTTCTCGATTTCTGCTTCCACTGTCGCGTGGTTGAACTCTGACTATTTGTTTAGGTATCCTTACAAGGATATCAAGCTTATTAGATTGAAGATGCACCCCACTCCCCTACGACTTTACGAATTTATCTCTACAACTCTGATTTGAAGGAAGGTTACATTCTAAAGTATGAAATGTTAGGGTGCAAAATATCTTTTGGAGGCATAATTACACCATTAACATTATTTTTCCTTTGACCAATTCCTCAGAGGAGGATGTCTAGCTCTTCTGGAAAGTGTGAAGTTTATAATATCTTCTGCTATACTTTGATAAACTTGTTCAATATTACAATAATCTTTGTAAATCTTGATATTATCAGGTAAAATAATTGAGTCTTCTGGATGTCAACAAAAAATCTTGCACAATTTTATCCTCCCCCTCTTTTGCGATAACATTGTAAAAAAACTAGACCACAGGTTTTTGTCAATTTGGTTTTGCTTTTAATCCATTTCACCAACTGAGTATTCTGCACTTTCCCAATTGTGTATTTTTTTCTTTCTCTTATTTATTGCATGGCCTTGAACTTCTAGTATTATTTTGTACTGGGATAGCAAAATAATTCATCATTATTTTATTCTCAGTTTAGTGGTTTTTTTTTTTTTTGGCGGTACTGGGGATTGAACTCAGGACCCTGTGCTTGCTAGGCAAGCACTTATTCCACTGAGCTATATCCCCAGCCCTATTCTCAGTTTAGAAGAAAGTCAACTAGTGTTTGATCAGTAAGTGTATAGTATTATCTAGAATGTCTGTAGATATATTTTCTTCTATTAGCAATATGTTGATAATTATAAATTTATTTTAAACACATTTCTCTATAGGAATGATCACATTATTTTCTTTTTAATCTGGTAATATAGGAGGCTGTAATGAAATGGTTTTTTTTTTTTTTTTTTTTTTTTTTTTTTTTTTTTTTTTTGCGTTACTGGGGATCGAACTCAGGACCCTGCGCTTGCTAGGCAAGCTCTTATTCCACTGAGCTGTATCCCCAGCCCTAGGAGGCTGTAATGAAACACTTCTTACATATGATGGACCTTGATAGTGGCATAACGTCTTTCCCACAAATAGCTGGAGTTACTTTTATGTTGTGCAAATGTTTTTTTGTCTCGGTCAGTAGTTTTCTTTGCTAGTAATAATTGGTGGAATTTATCAGTGACATTGACATAGGAGGGAGAGTGAGCCAAAACTGGCAGGAAAGTTGGGCGCGACCTATAATTTGTAAAAGTCCAGGGCAGCCTCAGGTAATTCTCAGTACGCTATGTAGAATTTCTCACTGGCTCCTGTAAGACATGGATGGCATGAAATAGACCAGACTCCATGAGAGGCCCGCTACCGTGACTGCACAAGGTGGCCACTCTGTCTTCTCGACGCAGGGCACACTTTTGTTCTTGCTTTTATCTTTTCTTTTGTTTGGCCCCAGTTTGCTCTGAAGAGCTACTTTTTCCCTTATCTCTTCACTGCTCATTTTTCAAATAAAATTTTGGCCCTATTTTTGGTTTTTCATGTCCAATTCTTTGTTTAAGCAGGAAAGAGCTGGAATATTTTTAATTGGCAGGCCACTTTTAGGGGATAGGTTGACAACAATATCACTGGGCTCTACAACACATTTTTCTTTATTTTTGGGAAATGCTCTGCTGTGTACATGTGTATTTATATATTTATGTGGCACATATATGCATCTATATATGTTGCTGATTATTTATATAAGATTAATGAAATTATCTTTTTATGTAACTTTTTGTAGTTTTAAGAAATTGATCTATGTGAAAATAGAGTTCATAATTACATATATTTTTCTAGCATCAGTATTGTCATTAATTTTGTATTCATTTCTGATAAAATGAATGTTTTTCCCTCTCTGTTTATCTCTTTCTCTTCCTTGTCTTTCAATCTCTCTCTCTCTCTCTCTCTCTCTCTCTCTCTCTCTCTCTCTCTCTGTCTCTTGATTTACCTAAGTAGAGTTAATACTTTTTACAGTGTTTTGGAAAGAACTGGCTCTATGGTCTTACTTTCACCTTTCTGATCTGATCTCTGTTATTCTTTTTCTGCTTGCTTTGAGTTAACTTGGTGTTTTTGGCTACTAGAATAATAATACACTTTTTCTTTTTCTTTTTTTTTCTTTTTGTCTTTTTCAGACAGGATCTCACTACGTGGTTCAGGCTAGCATTGAGCTCACTTCGTAGCCCAGGCTGGTCTTGAACTTGCCACGATCCTCCTGCCTTAGCATCCCGAGTTCTGGGATTATCGGCATGCATCACCAGGCCCAGTTACACTATCTTTCTTACACAGAAAAAACTTCAAACCTTGAGTACAGGCTTAGTTAAAAAAAACTTCAAAAATACACAAAGAATAAATTACAGCAATAATGACAAATTATCATATTTCTTGTGCTTGTTGTCTGTAATGTTTGAGAACTGTCTTAGTTTAATTGCTGGTACAAATTACTATAGCATGTATTTCTTAAAATCCACAATTTATTTCTAAAACACATGAAGGCTGGTAGTCTCAGATGATGATTGCAGAAGAGTTAGGTCCAAGAGGGGCTTTCTTCCATCCCATTGAACCTGCTAACATCTCTATCCACACATGGCAGAATGGGTGAGAACCAGGGCCCCTTTCCTGAGGGCATTAATCCTGTTTCTGGAGGGTTCACCTTTCTGAATGAATCTTCCCATTGGTCCTATTTTCTAATATCATTATATAAGGGTTTTAAATTTGAGTATGTAAATTTGCGAACATACATATACATATGGAAAGTCAATTCTACTTTCTTTAAATTGGTGATTACTTATTTCTGGCACAGGCTTGGAATTACCTATTTCAATACAGTCCAACAAACAATAACTCTATTTTAACATCTTTGTTTAACTTTTTGCAAACGTATTAAATCTCATGCAAATAAATAGAGATGAGGCATACCCTTGTTTACACAAATTGATGCTTATTCATTTACCAATGCAGAGTTCAGTCTTTATACGGAAAAGCTTACCTGATAGGTGATTTCCTTTTATCTGGATCTATGGCAGACACAATGCCTATGAATGATCCATGTGGATTTCCTTCAAAAATTTCAAATAGATAATATGGGAGGAGAAAAACAGGAGGTTCGTCAACATCTTCCACCTGGACCCTAATGTAAGTGGTGGAAGTGTCCTCATGGAACACCTTGAGCTCTTCCTCCACATGGCGGTTTCTAACTTTGGCTCTAATGCCGTAGTGGTTCTGCTGCTCAAAATCCACTTCCTACAAACAAAGCAGTATGCACAGAACACATGGCCTTAGTAACCCAAAATGCTCCAAAAGGGATAAAAGTTTTCCTTGTTTAATTGTCATTTATTTTTTTACTTGATTTTGTACTCTATGTACATAGATCCTTTGATGTTACCATTAAGCTGGCATGAACTACTGTTTGTAATTTATCACAACCTCTGTTCATCAAGTGACACGAAATAACTATGCTTTCATTTTTATCAGTTTATGGTTGACATGGTGAATTCATTCTTTGTGAAAAGCTGGTCCATGTTCATCACCCATTTTGATTCTTTGTACATTCCCTTCTTTGCCGCCCACCCCATCCCAATATCTCATCCCCCTCTCTCTTGCAAAATATCTCCCTATTTTCAATTAGGTTTAAAATTATATTTTTTATGACTATAAATATCTTCAGGAATTGAGAATTTATTGTCTGGTATTTATAATCTTTTTAGGAAAATGTCTTTTATTTGAAAATCTTTCTCTTTAACATGTCTACATTCCATTCAAAACACTCTGTTAAAAAATATTTTATCTCTAAATTTGTTTTCTACCTAGACCATAAATCATGGATTTCCATTTCAATTACTTAATGGAGCAAAAATCCAACCAAGTACACAAAATAATTATGCGTACTTCTAATTTGATTTTGCACTATTCTACAAAGCAAATAATGCTAACTTATCTACCTTTTTTAATATAACTATTCCTTCTTGGGTTTCATTGTCGGTAATGATGTCAAAAGTTTGAGAATCATCATCTTCAATGAGGTAATCCAGCTCTGCATTTACTCCGATGTCATTATCAAATGCTGTAATTATTCCTATAGTTGTCCCAGTGGGTGCTGATTCAGTGACAGTTAGGCGATAAAAACCTTTAGCGAAAAAAATTTAAGTTCTTTTGCATAAAACACTAATACATGAAATTTCCCATTATAGCACTCATGCTTTACGATCTGTAGGGAAACCTATACCTACCCTTTTACTTTCTTGTTTTAAATTTCAATATATGTCTTAAAGTGTGTTTCATTACCTGCACACTTTTTTTAAATTTTTAAAACAAGGAACAATTTCTTAATTTCCTGAATATCTTTGCTTTTAAAAATATCTTAGATAATCTTCTAAACAGAACATGCAACTCCACATTCCCATTCATACACACATTTGTTAAACATTCTTGATTTATAGTGATTGTACTGTATCTTTCTACCATCCACTGTGAAACACGATAAAGACTTTTTCCATTTGCTTGAATATTACCGGATATCTGAAGTTGACAATGAATTTACATGGGGATTAAAGTTGTGAATGACTAAAGACAAATAGTTTGAAGTTTAAGAGTCTAACTTTGAGGTTATGTGTTTGAATTATGTTATCCACAGTGGAAATGTAAAGGAAAAAATGATGAAAAACTGTTAATATGTGGATATAGGGGATAAAAAAGTGTTGGATCCGATGTGCCACAAATGATTTAGTAGTGAGAAAATAATGTTAATTTCTGGAGTCCTTTGAGACACCCAAAGGATCACCGTCTGCTCTGGTGGATTCAGGAGCCAGAAGGCTGCTAATTCCAAGGACTTGGATCACCTTGAAGACAAAACACTTTGCCAGTTCGTGCAGAGAGAGAGACCCCACAGGGAAAAGGAGGAAGCTCCCAGAGGCACAAGCAGGTAAAATTTCATCGTTTAACCCGACTGTCGTCGGGCCTTGTTGTCTGCTTTGCTACCTAAACCAAACACCAGCACTCAGCAGAGCTCCACTCCTTCGTTGTTCCTCAATAGACCCGGGGCTTTGGGTCACTTCGGGGCTTCACACCATCCCAGCAAAGTTCCCCGGCCCTCGACAAAGACATTCGCGGTCCCTCACATCTTCATTCTCTCTCTCTCAGAGTTTGCTGGCCCAAACTCCACAGTAAGAATACTTAAATGCATGGATATCGCCACCAGTTCCTGAACTATTTTTCCAAAAGTAGCATACATAAACAAATAAAGAATTGCGCCATTCTTGAATTTTTGTTTTTGATTTATGTTAAAAATAAGAAATAATGATGCACGGCCATATTCTAAAGAATGATAAGAATTAAAAGTGACACAAACAATTAGGTTATTTAAAGAAATCATTCGTTCCTTTAGCAGCATGCAACCTTTACAAATTACATTTTGAGAGTTCACTGTTTTTAAAAACTAGAGTTATATCACTCTCGCTCATAGTTTTCTGAGCAGCTTTTGAGGGTGAAAATGACAACTGTGCAGTAACTACTTTTCATTTTAGAAAACAAAAAGAATTCTTGGTTGATTTTGTAAATTAAAAATAGCCAGTAACTGGAGGAAACAAGGGAACTCTCACGCACTTGAGAGTAGATATCTTACACTGAATTTGATTGAGCTGATACTAAGGTGTCAACTGTCAAAATTAGAAACAACCAAAGCAGTTCCTTCAAACAGCCTTTAGTAGGTACATATTTTCCTATATTCAAAAATCACATTTTCCTATATTTCAAAAGTACATTTTTTCCTTCTACATTATATTGTCTCAAACAATTTGTCCTGCCCTCTACAGAAATGGGTTCCAAGGGTTGTTCCAGACAGCTGTCAGTGCCACTGAGGGCTCCCCTAGCAGCCCTGGTCCCATGCTTTCTGATAAACAGACCGATTTGCCCAAATGTAGCTCCTTAGCACTAAAGGAGCCCATTTAACCTAGGAACCACTGCCACCTGCTGAGGGGCCAGGCCCCTGATGCCCTTGTCCCAGGCCTGAGTCTTTCAGTGCTGAATAAATTATTTTTTAAATATATTTTTTAAAGGCAAGCATAGTGGTGCATGCCTATAATGTCAGCATCTGGGTGGCTATGGTAGGAGGAGCACCATGTGTTTGAGATCAGCCTGGACTACTCCTGGCTTGTGCCTAGATGTCCCTCTAAAGCCCCATGTGGTCATGAGATCCGGGCTTTTCAGAGGCAGCTGAATCTATAGTATGTGATTGGTTCATTTTCTAGTGTTGGGATTGGGGGTGTGACTGCTAAACAAACCCTGGGGTGGGTGCCCTGAGTGTAACAGAGGGCGGAAAGAGGCTTGCCCCGCCCCTTTGTGCTCTTGTTGCTGTCTTCTCTGTCATAAACGGCTGCCCCTCTTCCATGCCACCGGGCCTTGGAGCCGCTTGATTGTGGATTAGAACCTCCACAGACTGTGAGCCAAATAAACGTTTTCTCCTCTAATACTGAGTGGTTTTTTTTTTCTCAAAAATGAGAGAAAAGTAACTAAGACAACCACATAGTGAGTTTAAGCCCAATCTGAGCTATAGAGAAACGCTGTTTCAAAAAAAAAATACAAAGAAAATCAAAACAAAGCCAAAAACCTCCCTCTCTCTCTCTCTCTCTCTCTCTCTCTCTATATATATATATATATATATATTTCATCCATGTATAAAAAGCATAATTTCTTCACAAGATTCTCTTCCTGTGGCTGTCACAATAACAAAAAATGGTATTTACACAGATACCTACCACTGCTTACATTCTTAAAATAAATCATACAGTAACTAAGTTACTGGTATGCACTAAGACAGCATTGTTCTTTGCTCACTTTAAATTTTTTATAATATAGAAATCCTTTGTTGTGCAATTGAATTGTTGAATAGGAACTGGAGTAAAGAAATAAACATTGCAAGAAATACAGTTTCAGGAAAAAGAAAAGACAAATCAGATTGTTATGAAAACATAGTGGGGGTGCATTTTCCTGCTGCTGGTTTTTCAGAGAGCAAATATAGACAGTGTAGATGCAGTTCAAGAGGTCATGACCAGGACTGAAGGGTGACACATCATGTAGCAAGATTAGCAGCGGTGAAGTTTCCCTCAAAATTTTTTTTCTTGAGCGAGGCAGAAAGACATGGACATTTGCATTTTAACAGGACAGTAAGGGTACAAGGAAATGAATGAGCGTAATGGCATGAGCAGAGAGACTACATGACTGCATACCGCACTGCTAGAAACAAATGCAAGTGGTGGCGTGTTCCAAGTCGGCAGGAGTAGAGGTGCTGTAGTGAGAAATATTCAGATGATTTTAATATAGAACCAATAAGATCTTCAGAGGGTTTAATGCTTGGTCTGACAAAGAGAAAAGGAAAACAAGAAATAGTTTTTGAGGATCGCATAAAATTATTTTCTACCCTCATACAGTGTGTGTGTGTGTGTGTGTGTGTGTGTGTGTGTGTTCTCAGAATACAGAAAATCAGAAATTATCAGAAACTGTGTAGAAGTGAACACCACTTCAGGCTGGATGAGTAATTAGAATTAACCTGGATGTGACTGTTGTAATATGAATTATATTAAATCTTCTCATATAGTGGTGGTCATACTGAATAATCAAAATGTCAGTTTGAAAGGGTGGAACCTTGATTTGTTAGTGCTTTCCATGGGAAATCTATAGGAAGAAGATGTTTGGAGAAGGAAAATAAAATTAATACAATATTTTAAATAATGAATTTTAAATTTACTTGATATGATAATAGGCATGATGAGCAGGAAGTTAGACGTATATTGGTGTATTTCACGAGTACCTCAGAATGGAGTTAAAAATTTGGAAGTTTTCAACAGAGGGATAATTATTATAGGCATATGGATGGATAACGTCAAGGAATAAGTGTGGTAATCAGAACAGCAAGGTCTGCTTGGCCCCATATATATTCTAAAGTTTAAAATATAGAGACATGATTTAGAACTAGCAAATAGAGAAGAAGTGACCATATAAACTAGAAGAAAAATCTAATGAGTGATAGTGTTTCATGGAAGGAGTGCTCAATTCTGTCAAATCAAGAAACCAAATTATGTGATCATGAAAAATTGACATTAAATTTGGTTAGTTGGCATTATTGGTATCAACAAAATCTGTCTGGTCAGATGCTTTGGATGAAACCCGAATGGACTAACTTCCAGTTTAAGGAAAGTAACAGGATGAAGTGTTCACACCACTCTTAAATCTTCTCTAGGAGAAAGAGCACAGGGACAAAGAACAAAGAGCTATTAGCTGAATACAGAACAGACACCGAGGAAGGATGTCTGGTTGAGTTTGTCATAAAGATGAGAGGAAAACAGCCACACACATTTGGGTGCTCCTAGCAATGATCCAGCTAGGAGGAAACTGTCAACACAACAGAGAAGGATGCTTGAGTAATGCCCCAGATCGAGGGGCCAGAACACGGTCCATGCGTGCGGGCAAGCACAAAGAGCATGCTGACTGAGAGGAGGACAGCGGGGTCTCCACAGAGAGCACTGACGAGGACGTGAGGAAAGGAGCAGGTGTCTGGCTCACCTGAGCTCACATCTGTCAGGCAGTGGCCAGGTGACCGTTTCACATGGGGATTCTCAGTAAATCAGAGGAGTTTAGAATATATTTTAAATATTCCAATCTTCTCATAATATTTGTGCAAATGAAATTTGTAAGATATTAAAAAGAAATTGATAATGGTAGCAGAACCTTCAGAGATAACTTGGTGTCCCCGTTTCCTTGGGAATTTTGCCTTTCAGAGCCTTCTACATGCTCCGCACCATCATCTTCTTGAACTTGGACTAGGCTCACTCCTTGTATCCACCTCTATCTTTTCCATATATCCTGTGCCCAGTATTTTATAATGTCCTTCTACGTCAGCTATAATTAGACTTTTTCTCTTTTACAAGTCATATTCTTTAAGAAGTCAAATTCATGGCGCAGAGACAGAAATATTCCTCATACTTTTCAGCACATGTAGCTGAAGTTACAAGCTACTGCCCTTTGCCTGTACCACAAAGACAAGCAAGTTTTGGCATATATCAATGTCAGAATTTAAACTAATTTTTTAAAAAATTGAGCGATACAGCAGAAACACAATTCTGGATTTGTAGTACAGTCGTGTGTTGCTTAACAATGGAGCTATGTTTTGAGAACTGTATTCCTGTGTTCCTGCTGCTGTGCAAACATTATACTCTACCCTTATATGCCGAAATTTTATCCCAGCTACATACCTAGGCCATATAGGAAATGTTGCTCCCAAGCTACCAGTACAGCACCTTACTGTGTCGAACAAAATAAGCAATTATGACACGGTGGTATTCCTGTATCTAAACATGGAAAGATAAACTAAGAATAATAAGGGGTAAGAATTTTCAGGTCCTAAATAATCTGAAAGGATCTAGGCTTATCATTGGCAAAAATATCATTATGCAGTACAAAGTTATTTCTTGAGTAGCCACGAGATTAGACAATCCTAGCGGGGAGAGAACTGACCAGTCTGAGCGGTGTCTACATTATTTAAATGCTATGTTTGTGGATATGTCTATACATCGACAGCCTATCTCAAGAGTACACAACTAATTAGTGGCAAGCCCAGCATATGAAAATAAATTTGCATGGTGCCAACTTCCTTTGATTAGACATCGACTATGACACAAGAAGGACACCAGTGAAAATAAAACTTCACTGGAGCCATCAGATCACCCAGGATTTAACCTGACTTTGAGGAATGTGCTGGGCAGTGGAGAAAGAAGGTGAACAAAAAGCAATCAAGAGACAGCTTTATTCCTATCAACTAATGCCCAACACCTAGAAAATCATGCTATGGTGGAATGTGTATGCATATAAATGCATAAACATATGTACACAGCTATGCATATCTATTATTTTTATCTGCTTCTTTCTTTCCTACCCTAGAGTTTCTGAAAATAGCACAACCCTTGCATATACCTTGGTCATAGTCTGGAGACCCACACCAAACTTTCTTAATATGATTAGCTGTAAGCCATGGAATGTGTGGCAACTTGTTAGAGCATTAATAAAACACTACAGAATAGCACTTATTTGTATGTGGCATTAATCCTTTTTAACTATGTCTTAGAATAGTTATAAGATTTACTTTGTGCAAACCTTACGTGGGCACAGTGGTTTTAGAATGTGAACTCTAACATCTGCCTGTATTCAGCATACTTAGACATACATTATAATGAAAATTCACAGTGTTTTTTACTTACTGTCTTTAAATATAGGCTTATTGTCATTAATATCTGAAAGTTTAATTAATACACTTGCTGTTCCAGACAGTGCTCCCTGCTGCCCAATCATGTCCTTGGCTTGAATAGTTATCCAGTACTCATCTTGTAGCTCTCTGTCCATTTTAGAAGATATTCTTATGATTCCTTTAAAATGCAACAGAATTCTAATTACTGTCTTATTATTAAGCATAAAAACTTCCTAATTAATCTCTTCATAATTCTGCCATGCAATCATTCTTTTCCTGTATGTTGAGCCACTACACATTGACAGACCCTGCCCTAGAGAAAAATAACAATAATGCATTCAACATCAACTCTACCCAGAGTCCACACTTCTCAACAGGACGCTGAGAACGCCGGTAGGCCTTCCTAAGATAGCATTTAAACTGCTGTCCCATTAGTGCAACATTTTCAACTCCTTACTATCTTCCAAATTTTGACTACTTTTCCCCAAAACCTGGAATGCCCTTCCACTTGCTCTTCTCCTTGGGTGTAGTTTCAGTACAACATCTTCGTTTCTCTGTGCTCTGTTTGACCACACAACCTTAAATTGCACTCACTCTCTTATTGGGTCTTTATCATTCCACTTTAAAATCACACGTTAAATGTACGCATGTATCAGTAGCCATAAGTTTACCATATATAAGTTCCAAGAGTGAAAACATTATGCTTTGGTTTGTTTTCTTAGTCATTATTATTTTAAAAGTTGCAGCATTAAAATGCTAACTATCCAGTATATGTTTTAATGCCTAGCATGTATCCTTTCTCAATTAGGACTGTGTGAAAATATAAGTCTAAAGTATTTGGGTTTTGTTTTTCCCATTGCTATGAATTGAACCCAGGACATTCACATTAAGCTACTAAGTCACTAATTTGCCCAGGTTGAGCTACATTTTTTGATCCTCCAGCCTCAGCTTCCAATACTGCTGAAATTATAGGCATGACCCACTGTTCCTGGGTAAACCTTAGTCTTTTAAACCTGAAAAACTCTCCAATATTTTGTTCGTTTGTTTGATACAAGGTCTTGCTCTGTAGTCTAGGCTGGCCTTGAATTCACATTGTAGCCTAGACTAGCCTTGAACACACCATGATCCTCCTGAGTGCTGGGATTACAGGCAGGCACCCCATGCCCGGGTAAACCTTAATATTTTAAAACGTTCACCAATGTAATAAAATAATGTCTTTCTTGTGCATTACAAATTATAAAACATATGTATTGCCCTTGGAAAAACTTAGGACACAGGGATGCATCACGTTCATTAGGATATGACTCAAGAACTCTTTGTTGAGAAAGGCTGAGTTTCAATATTTACTGAATAAATAAGTAAATATATAAGAAATATTTAAACATTCAACAAGATGGTTTAGTTATTTAAACTTTTGTTGTTTTTTTTTTTAGTTATTTAAACTTCTTATGTCATGAACTGGAAGTAATATTTCCTCCTGATAGCTTTCCTCCATAGAAATTTTGCTTCTTGCATTTCTTGCACTTTTAGTAATTAGTTAAGACCTTCTTTGATCTTTAAATACCATCAGCTCCTCAGTTCTTGACTCATATAAGATTAATCATGATTTTGTATGCAACAAACTGTATTTGTTCAATAAATTATTGTTATATACATTGCTATGTACTCAATATATATGTTTTGTGGAGAGAAAAATGATGTGTTATATTTACTTTATTAGGCATTTGACTGATTAATACAGCTTGTAGAAGCACTGACATAATCAAGTATAGCGTCTATATAAATCAACATTTATAAAATACAGACCTTTCTTTGAGTGGCTCAGCCAATTCAGACATCTGATCTAACATTTGTACTCAATCTCATTTATCTAGTTCAGTGTGAACATGTATCTCACCACAATTGTTGTTTGTATGTCACTGTTCACTAGTGTGGAGAGTTCTTTCATATACCTTTTCCATAATTGTTTATAAATGTCATTTCTTCATACTTTTCAGCTGGGATCCAGGTCTCTTCTCCAACTTATTCATAAGAATCTTTTCATATGTTTTATAACACAAGCATTTTATACAAAAATCATATGAAATGACAATGGAAGTCCAATCTTTTAATCTTAGAAAAAAAGTTCGAATTCTAAGGATAAATATTTAATCGCCAATCATTTATCTAATATTTAGGTCTAATGTAAAACATGTTTCTACAAGGGTTTTTGCTGACATTCGCCTTTTTCAAAATGAGGTTGAACTGCACTTCTTCTTACTCAGAAATACCTGTTGTTGGTTCAACAGAAAAGTATGCTTGGCCTTGTAGCAAGCTGTAGAGGAGACGAGCATTATTGCCAGTGGCAGGATCATCCGCATCACTTGCTGTCACCTGGGTGACAAATGTTCCTGCAGAGAGAATGTGTATTAACAGGAAATTAAGGCTTTTGCCTGCTTCAATAAGGAATTCAATTCTGTAATGCACTGTTTACTTAGCCAGTAAGATGATGATGTAAAACCGAATCTCACTTTACTTCCTGTTCCTAAATTACAAGAGTAATTATTCTATGAACAAAAGATTACAACTGTACAAAAATAGACTTCCATACACAATTAGATTCTAAGCTTGTAGATCCGTGGCATAATAAAATGCAGCTACTAAATAATTCTTTCTAAAATATAATTCATTTTATTACAGTACCTTATTCTAAGAGGTACTATTAGCGGAAGAATAACAAAAGAACATGGAAATGCTTTTTCATAAAACTTAATTGTGTGGTCTATAACTTAAATATATGGTAGAATATTAAACGGTATTTGTGAAAAACATTGAAACTAACTTGAAGGAGTATGTTATTGAGCATAAGCATAATATGTAGCTCTGCTTAATTTCTTTCCTGTAAATGTACCTCCTTTAAGTGCAAGAGAAGGCAAATCTAGCAGATATCAGTGAACTAAATATTGCCATTAAAATTTATAATTTGCTTTTAATGGCAAATTTCATTGCTGATAAACAATGAAATCAACTGGAACAATTACAACTATATCTAATTTAAATGTTCAACATTGCAACATAGTATTGAAAATGTTGAGATTGTAATTTACATTTCCATAAATATGAAATCCAGAATTACCAACTTCCTTGAAAATTCACATTTGTTGAAAAACAATACCATTTAAAAGTTGTATGAATGGAAAAGAATCAAATGGCCTCCGTGTTTTTCTTCACAACTAACGTCATAAATTTTACAGTCATAATCCAGTTTTACAAACCAAGATGCTCTAATAATCTCTTCTGTACTTCATTTACTCTTTGAAACTTTTATCCTAAACTTTGATAGTGCATATTTGTTCTCTATCTTGCTCATTAATTCCATCTAACATTAACTTGTGACAATATTTTAATATCATACAATATATGTTACCACATAATTTAACTTTAATACATAATGCATTCAATTGACTCAAACAATAAGAAAACACATAAAGGGGCTGGGGATATAGCTCAGTGGAATAAGCGCTTGCCTAGCAAGCGCAGGGTCCTGAGTTCGATCCCCAGTACCGCAAAAAAAAAAAAAAAAAAAAAAAAAAAAAAAAAAAAAAAAAAAAAAAAAAAAAAGAAAACACATAAAAGTATCTTTACTTACCCTTTCGAATACTTAATTATCCCAAATATTCAACATATAGACAGATTAATTTCATGTGTTTTAGTGATATATTGATTCAGTAACAATGAATATTTATTCAAATAAAATGGTTTATAAGCACAATTAATTCAATCAGTTGGAATTCACTTGGACAAAATTTGTTCTTTTTTTCAATTTTTTTTTACTGCATGGTTGTAGTTCATAATTTTTACATTCCTCATGGGGAACTGACACGCATACATAATATGCCTGAATTCCTTACATTAATCCTTTTCTCTTTGCTTCTTCCTCCCTCCGTGAGTGTCCTGCTATCCTTCCTTTCTTTTTTTTTTTTTTTTCCGGTACCAGGAATCGAACTCAGGGCCTTGTGCTTACCGGGCAAACACTTACACCACTGAGCTATACCTCCAGCCCAATCCTTCCTTTCTAAATTTAGCTTTTTCAACTATGCTTCAGTGCACACAACCTTTGTCTCCCCATTTCCACGTTATATCTCTGTCTCTTTTTTTCCACATGTGTTTTGCCTTTTCGTGCCCACATCTATGCTAGCTTTAGCTTCAGGAACTATCAACAAAATCACAAAACTGCAAACCACTGACTAAAAGAAGTATTTGACTTTAGGATTCTTAACGTTAACTATACAAATAATAACCAGGATGAAAAAGAAATGCAAGCACTCCTGCCAATCACGCAACACTTTGTTCACAGAAAATTCAGTTAGGGAGTTAGATTCTTTTAACTATTTCAATGTTTGAAAAGCACATTTTAAAATGTGATGCTTCAGTTACTTCTAAACAAAACTTACCTCTTTGATGCCTTAAACTATCATTCTCTTGAATTCTACTATAGTCTGTTCATGTGTCATGAAATAATATCTCTGAGTGTATGAATTACTTTTTAAAAGTCAAACTCTTAGAAATATAATGTATACAAATTCTGATATATTACATAACGAAACTGATTACCTCTCTTGTTAACTTAGTTTTCTAGAGTAATATTTATCAGTGTCTGAGAACTATGGTAAGTTTGAAATACCAAATCTCCAAAAGTGAAGTCAGTCTGCATCGTTTCAGTGGTGGGTAGAGTTTGGTAAGAACCTCTAATGGCTACATAGTGATCCGCTCTTTATATGAGATTTATGCAGCAAAAGTATGCAGCTATAGTTCCAAAAGATAATAAATATAGGCTTTCCTTAATTCTTACTCATGGTTTGAATATATTCACTGAAAAATTGAGAATTTTAACAATATTCAATTTTAATAATATGTTATTATTCTACTATTACGTTTGTCAGTTTTAGATGATTCCTACCTCCTTTTTATTGTCATTCAGATTCATGGACTACATTAAACAATTGTAAGTGGCCTGAAATATTTAAAATTCTTTCACAAAATAAAAACCAAATATGTCATCAGTTTTTTTCCTTATCAGTAACGTAAATTCTGGAGAGAAATGTTCAATAAAGATCTGAGTGTGATAAAAAAACAACAGCAATAATGAATAAACATCAAAGCAATTCGGAAACAGAATACTTGATATGTGTGTTTCTGATTTCAATGAAGACTTTACGAGAATCAGTACATGTGTTCACGTAAAGCTGGTAGCATGCACAAAGTGGACAAAATTAGTATGAGATGAATAATCACATCTTGTAGCAGATATTAGCAATGGTTTCATAGACATCCTTTCTCATATTCAGTTAAATATAGTTTAATTCACTTGAAGATTGATGCATAATTTCTACTTTAATTTTTATAACAATATATGTAATCTATTTTTACATTGTTACATTATAACAATGTATGCAATCTATTTTTCATTTATCAGTAATATCAAACACACATAATGATTTAGTCATTGTAAACATTACCATATCCTCTTTTCAAGTACAGCAGAATTTCTCAGCTTCTGTAATTACTTCTCTTTGTGATAGGATCGTAGTTTTATGCTAGAATGACTCTCAAAATGTTCATAAGTAATGTAGTTCTTATCTCTCCATCCCTGGATTTCCTAACTACATTTCGATCAGGGTTATGAAGTGTGGTTATTCTTTAATATAGTGTGGAAACTATTCCAGGCAACAACTAGCCCATTTCTGCCTAAGTATGGAAATGTTTAAAATATTTTATTTTTATAGAAAAAGCTACTTTGGAATTTTAAATCACAAGAAAATCGGTCAAATTGTAAGATTTTTATAAGACTTTTACAGGACTAGAACATACATCATCAATGAAAAGCTGTATGTGTCCATTATACATGTATACACATATTGTCCTAGCCCCACAGTATGGCTGGGATGTTAAATATAGGCTAAAACCTCATGTATTGGAAGCTTGGCCCCAGCTGCTGGTGTTTTGGGGAGGTCACAGAAACCCTAGGAGGTGCAGCACAGCTGGAGGTAGTGGGACTCTGTGAGTGGACCTTTGAAGAGAGTATCTTTCCTCCATTCTTATCTCTAAGGCAATGAGCGACTGTGTTTCACCACTTCCTCTCCACTGGAAAGTTCTGCTCCACCACGGCACGAGAGCAAAGGAGCCAGTGATCATCAGCTGAAAGCCACAACAAACCTTTCCTCCCTTAAGTTGTCTTTCTCAAGTATTTGGTGACAGTAATGGAAAGCTGCCATACTTTGTCTGTACGTACTATATATGCTTCAGTGTACCATATGTGCATGTGTATGTATCACAGCTAAGACAAATAACCTAGATAGTTGTCAAAAGGGAGAAAAACAGATTCTAAAAATTGTGCAAGTGTAATTCCACATAAATTTAGTGACAATTAAATAGCATAATTTAAAGTTTCCATGGAGTATGGATCAGTTGATCTCATCGCATATATAAAGGGTTGCTTTAACATTATGATGTCATAATATATTTAGGGCATTAATGGAATTAAAAAGGAAAAATATAAAAAATTATATTGGGTTTTAAAAACATAGATAAAATGTCACCTTTCATCTGCAATAAAACATAATATTTGTTATAAAGATGAAATTCTGTATCTGATATTAGAGTTTTGAAAAGTTTTACATAACAAACATTTAATTGGGAATTTAAAACCTTCCCTCTAAAATAAAAAGACTCTTTCCTATCACAGGAAACATTTACTGAACTCAGTACAATGAGGCAATATAATTTTATAATGAAAAACATATATCTGCTGGGCATGGTGCTTCCTGCCTGTAAACTCAGCACTTAGAAGGCTGAGGCAGAGGGATTCCCATGAGTTCAAGGCCAGCCTCACAGTGAGTTGAAGGCCAGCATAGGCTACATACTGAGATGCTATCTCAAAAAAACTAACAGCACCACTAATAAGAAATGATATATAAATAAAATAATAAAACAATAATAATTATAATAATTTACAAGGCAGTGTACTCTGCTAATAAATTAGTTTCCAGAAAAGCATTACATTAGTAAATCTAGACAGGTGACAGAAACAAATAACCCAGAATGGACATGCGCATGATGAACCGCCTCATCATTCACTCCCGCATTATGCTGCAGGGCATCATCCCGTAGTCAAAGTGTGCATTTGTCGGTAACTTAAAATTTTAAATGGATCGGTTCACTGAAATCAAGTCAGTTAGGAACTGCAGACAGATAGTACAACAACCCTTCTCTTGGTGACCGAGGCACACAGAGGTCACCAGACCTCTCTGACTAAGGGCCCTAAGGCTGGACCAGAGAGTCCCTGAGCTGCTAGGAAATGCAAAGAGCCAAATGCCTGAACTTGAAGTATAAGCATCCTCTTACATCTACATCTATACTGTTAGATTAACAAATGCGTAATTAGAAAAAAGTATTCTCACACATATTAAGAGTAACTTATCAATCAATAAACTTTTGCAAAATGAAAACAAAAGTAGAATCAATGCAATAATTCTGGGTTCTACTTCTATATCTATAGTTATATCCTCTGCCTATATCACCATTGAGAGTCTTTTAATAAATGAGAGTGTAAATTACTAGTTATGTGTTTCTAGCTAGTTCCTGAACCTTTATAATCATCTATTACAAAATTTCTTACAAAACTAAGTTTAATTTGACATGTGAATTAGCCCATTTAATCATTTACAACAGAGAAACTTATGAAGATTAACACAGAATGTAAACTTTTACCAAATGCTTCAGGGAAAAGGCATAGATTAGTCTTCTCTGGCAATTTCTTTTCCTAATATATTCTTTAGTTTGCTATGACGTACACAGAAAATTATAATGAGACACATGCATATTCATATGAGGTAATATACTTAACTGTGTATGTGAAATTATATGTGAGATTGTTGTGATAGTGTGGGTTAAATGCTAAAATGTATAAGATTACATGAAATATTGGAAGATTGAAATTATTAATAATACTTTTCAGCACATCAGATTTATTCTGTCCTCACTGAGTGAAACCTGCTGTAAGAAATGTGTAATGCTGTCACAGAATATTGAGTTATTTGAATTTTATTATCAACCAGGAGTTTTACTGAAGACTGGATGTTTTTCATCCAAATGTTAAGTTTAACATTAGTAACAAATTTTATAGTGTGATATGTCCTCTCACATAGAATGTTTTATCCCCCAGCAATTATGGGAGCCATCCAAACACAAAAGCATAAAAGAGTTATAAATTTTTATGTGTGGACTAATTTAGATATCATGTAGGCATTAAGAAACTCAGCAACCTGTGGCAAGGGCACTTTGTAATTAAAGCTTGCATTTATTGCAGAGCCCTAAAGTAAACACATGTGTCATAGTTTATCTTAGGGTTTCTGTGCAGATATTCAAACTGCAGATTTAAAAATGACTCATTTATTTTAGTATACAATATTTTCTTGGCTTTAAATTCAATAGTATGAAAGTTAACAACCTTATTTTAGCATGAGGATATAAATTGTCTAATAGGAAAGCTGTTTTAAAACACAGTTTCAGTACAAGAGCACGTTGTTCAATCTGAATAATTTTTATTTGAGATGTGGATTTGTACATTGGTCTACTTTAAAGCAGGGCAAGTTGAGTACTATCATTCTTACCTACAATCTGAATCTGTGAGTTTGGTAACAATGGAGCAGACAAAAGGTGAATTAGATGACCCAGGAATCAAACTGAGTTTCACCAATCTCTTTGTTTATTCCTTCACACAGAGCTAGAGATCTGATTTTATTAGCATGAAGATAATTATATATTTACAGATCTGGATTTCCCACATCATGTTGCACTTAGTTTTTAGAAGCAATTACCTTATAACCTAGGGCCTTTGAGGGAAACTCTGAGAATAGATGATATTTCCCTACCTGTCATCTGAACTGTGCAAAAGATTCTTCAATTATCATTCTTTTTCTGACCACAGCCACCTGAAAACTGGGCCATAGCTACAATTTGGGGTTACCCCTTTAGCACCAGTACTTTTTATAATCTAATATAATAGAACTTTAGCCAAACAAATTAGTCTGTGTTTAAGGAAGAAAACAGTATATTCAGAAGGGATAAGAAGAGTCATTTGTCATAGTTCCATTTGTTTTCAGCCCATGTGCCCAAAGGCATAAAATCCTTGAAATCTACTGTTTGAATCGGAGAAATTTCAATAAATAAGGATTTTTCCTAAAAAGTAGTTGAAACTATTTAAATTTGTATGTATTTTACATTACGTTGAATTTAATGTCTGTTCTTATAACACCAGTGCTCTATGACATACTTGTACCATACTGATGGTAGATTATAAGAGCAAATTCTCTGTGTGGTTTTCCAGAAGCAATACAAAAGTGATGTAAAATATTCCTTAATAATTATTGAACTCAGTATTACCAGCCTAGTCTGCATCTTAAATCTGAAATGCCCGATTGTCTTTTTTAGCTGATCAAGTTTCTAAAATTTCAGCTATGAATCATTCTATCTTCAAAAACATCCTGGTTTTATATTAAATAAAATGATGAACATAGATATAAGCACTGTTGGAAACTTGTTAATGTTGGAAGTGATGTGCTAGGTGCCTCCTGCTGTCCAAATGTGTTGGATGATACCTATTTGGTAAAGCTGTAATGATTAGGAATGGAAAATATAATTAGTAGTCATCTAATCTCCTTACTCTCTCTGGGCAAAAATACATAAAACTAAATTTCACAGGGATCAAATTTTGAATTTTCTTTTTTATAGATACATACACACATATGTAATAGTATCAACTACATAGGAAGACCCTATCTCAAAACACAGAAAGATGTAAGGATGTATTTTGGTAAAATAATTCAAGTTTAACATTGAAAGAACAGAAATCCATAATAATTGTATTGGTTTGTTGCCTCACTTCAAATCAAAGTAACGCCGTAACTTCCGAGGAAAAGTGCTTAGGAGGCTGTAGCGAAGACTAGGAAGTTTGCTCCATTTACATTGTAGACTCCGTTGTGACAGCCGCTGACCATCACTTCACTGTTCTCCCTCTTCCGAAGAAAGGTAGAAAACAGCCTATTGATTCACTTTATGCAGACTTGAGCCCTGACTGGCACACCCATAGCATGTACAGACCCACTGGATAACCTGCACATACATCGCAAATTGCAATGCTCAGAAATGTGCAGTAGCCAGACACTGCACAAACGGAACTTTCCATCTCTTTCTGTCTCTTGCGGTGAAGCAGCTCTGATGCCCTGTTACCAGTACTCTAATATAAGTCAACCAATTCCTGACTGAACTCACCATTCAATTCTCAAAAATGGCCATTTCAAATCCCTTCTTATAAACTTCTATTATTTTGTTCTCAGTCACTGTCTTTATTGATAAAATACTTAGCAGCTAAAAAATACTTAGCAGCTAACTCTTTAGGAACCTGTCTGGTAATACGCATAATTGTATTCCACCTGTAAGTGCTTGGATATCATGACATTCTTGTTTTAAGTGTAGTCATATGCCAGTTTGTTTTGTCATATACTCTTTTGTTTCAAAATATTTATCTTTGAAATATTGCTTATGGTATATACCTATTTTATTGTCTCATCTTTAGTTTTAAAATAAATGTAATAGTCATACATATTTGTGGGGTACAGAGTTATGTTTTCACACATAAATACTATGTGAAATGACCAGTTTGAGCAGCATTTCACTTCTTTATAATTGCTAAATAAACCATGGCAGTGGTAAACAAAATTCCTTTAAATTCATTTTCCTTTTCACAGTGTCTCACATCTCTATTTGCCTATAAGAATTTTTTTTTAAGTTTGCTAAATTCATTGTCACCTCCTCTCTGCCTTCCATTCTTGCCATAGAAGAATCTCCAACATATTGCAACAGAAAAAATCAAACCAAACTGTTATCAGAATCACCATGGGCTTTCGACATGGCAAATCCAAAATCATTCATTTCCCTTGATTTTATTTACCCACACAGCACCATTCCACATGGTAGAATTGTCTCTTATTTTGTAAAACCCTCTGATGTCTTTCTGTTTCATACATCACAGGACAACCCCATTCATTTTAATTTGCCATTCAATACATTTTAAATTTAAAAATTTTATTAGTACAGATTTCCAATACATGGAGTTTACAGTCCCCTTGAGGAGTGGGTAGATATGCACACTACGGCTTGTCTCTTTTTCTAACACCCACCCGCTCTCCTCTCTCCATCCTTCCTCCTCTAATTCCCCTATTCCAATTTTCACTCTTGTTAGTGGTATTAATCTCAGCCATGTTATGGCACATAATGCTTACAGTCATTGAAGTTATTAGGCTCCTGTGCCTGGTATGTCTTTACTCCACATTTTTGCCCTTCTCCTCCTCTGCACCTCTCACCCTAATTCCCTTGGACACCTGCCATATTGCAAGAGATTCATCCCCAATACGCAATCTTAAATACTATTTGTTATCTCTCTTGTGAATGTGGCAAAGTACAAATAAAGGGAATAACAGAGGATGGGTGGAAGGGGCCAAGAGCATAGATCTCTTCCAATCCTGTTTTAGTTAGCAGTGGGGTCAGCCTGAGTGCTCTTACCTTCTCTGCTCTCAACATCCTTTCTACTACTGTCAGGCTCTACACCAACTGGCTGCATGTCAGTGACTCCCGCATGACTGCACGCAATTCTGTTCACTTTGCTATAAAATCTTTTCCTAGCACGTAGTATGGCTCACCTCTTTTTATCGTCACTTTAAAGTTCTTCTCCTAAATGGGCCATGCTTCTCCAGGTAATTAATCATAATTATATTTCACTTATACCTAAAACTGTCACACATTATTAGCTGTGACACTGTTTATGAAAGATTGGTTATCTGTTGCTTATGTTGATAATTACATGTGAACTGAAAATTAACTCCCGTGTGTATTTTATAATTTTATTCTATTTTCAAACATCATCTCACCCCGTTAGGTCCACGACACATGCTTGAGAAAGGAGGAGGCAGGAAGAGGAGGAAGCCAAGGACAAAGGATGAAGGTGTCGTGAGAAGAACAGGAAATGGGGCAAAAGAAACCTTGTTTCTGTGCTCACCCAACAAGCTGCAGTAATGTCCCAGACATTTCTATATTAACTGACAATTTGTTGTAATGCATAATATGCAGGGAAATTTTTATGCTACATTTAAATAACTATATTCTAACCAATGCAGAGTATTTTTAAATTGTGAGTGTTAAAAAAGTAAGTTAGAAATTTTAAAATCAGAAAAATATATTCAGGAATATATACATATTTTGGAATCATTGGATAATGAACAACTATTTAGTTAAAACAGTTCCAAATCATGCTAGTATGTTTTATAATGATTATAATTAAATCATATTTGTCTGCCACAGGAAAACAAGGCACATAAACTATACTATATATTGTACTATCAAAATTTTGACTGAGGGAATGATAGGAAAATCTTTTGCATAATTATGTTTCCCCCAATGGAATGATACTTCAGATTTCTAAGGCAGTCAATTTTTATGTCTTATAGAAATCACTCTCTTCTATGTGTATTATGTTTACAATATTTTAATAAAAAAATTTTAGCTTTGAAAAGAAACTTGAAGTGCACATAGCTGCATAGAGATGTTTACCTAGTTTGTTTCACTTTTCTGTCTTTACAAACTATGGTTTCAAGCATATAGTTGCTTAGGTTTTATAATTTCTGTATGTTTCATATTTACATTTTGTGGAATTTTATAAATTGCACAAATAAAATTGTCTAAGCTTCTTATTGCTTTCGTTTGAAATAAAACTTTAATAATATAGATATTAATGTATACAATATTTTACAAACTTTTACTGCATAGCTGTCCTTTTTTTCAAAAAAATATACTGACACAGGAAGGAAGCACTATTATAGAACTTAAAATAATCTACTTCCAAACATGTTCTCAACTTTTAAATCTATTGTCATTGCTATGATACGTTTGATGTAAATTAATATAGCATACCTTCTGGAGACATCTCAGGTACACTGGCCACATAAGGCTCATGTAGGAATTTTGGTGCGTTGTCATTGATATCCGAAACTCTGATGACAAACTCAGACTCAGGCTCCACAGCTTTTCCAATCGCGGTGTCTATTACCTGGGCCCTCAGAGTGTACAGGGATTGTTCTTCTCTGTCAAGCTTCTGCTTGGCATATAGGTCCCCCGTGTTTGGGTCAATGACAAAAATACTTCCAGCTCCAACTCCCAAAAGTTTGTACTGGAAAGAATTGTTTCCGTTGTCTAAATCGGATCTTAGCTGCAAGTACAAAGAGGGACAACTGAGTTTCCAGATATGCTGAAAAGAGCACTTTGACTTTAATTTATTTTACTTTCATGTATATTGCTTATTTCTCAAGTCAATAAATCTACATAATCTCTACATTAGATTAAGTGAAGTAAAATATGAACTTCCAAATTAAAACCTATTATCAAGCAGAGGAGTCTTAATTTTCATTACATAAATAGCCGCATAAATTTTAGTATTCTTAATACAAGTAGATAATTCTAAGGAAAAATACAGTAACTGAGAAATGTCTTTTTTATAAATTATGCACAAAATAATTGGTTCAAGTTTGTTTTGTGATTCAGGGAATTTATATACTCACATATTTATATTATGGGACTTAGACAAAAGGAGGATAATAACCTATTTAAAATATATCTCCTAATTAATCACTTATTTAAACAATGTTTTCATTGTCTTGACTGATAATACATTGAAATCATGGCAATAAAAGGGGGAAAATTAGGAAGGTAAGTAGAAGATGACCTCAGCAATGCACTAGGTATTTATTATATAGAATAATATACACAAGTTTCTTCATACTCATTCACACCAGTAATCATAACATCGAGGTATGTTTCATTGATGCAATCAATCATATCAGTGGTGAAGGAAAGACTGAAACATTTTTAAGTTTATCCAGGAACATGTTTTGGTGTAGATTTATGATTTTGATCACCTTATCCTTTTAATTCCAGATACTTTCCTAATCACAATTATGTAACCTGCTGTTTGACCTTTGGATTTTCATGAAAAATATAAACTCTTGCTTGCAGTACAATCTAATAAGGTCGCAAATGTGTATTTTTTGTTTGTTTGTTTATTTTTTGTACCAGGAGTTGAACTCAGGACCTTAAGCTTGACAGGCAGGGGCTTGTGCCACCGAGCTCTATCCCCTGCCCTTCTTGTGCTAATATTTGCTTTTTCATTTTGTAAAAAGTAAATTTGTTCACCTTTTTTAGTTGATGGATTATTTATGATTTAAATTTATATGTAAAAATATAATGCTATTTTGATATAGTAAATTGGTTATAATTTTTTATTTATTTTAAATAGAATAAAAAATAGCAAATTAGTTTTTGAAAAAGATCTTCCCCTTTTTAAAAATAATGATCCTATTATTATTGCAGATGTACTTTTTCTAGATTCCTCACTCTTAAATATACTCATAAAGTAAAAGAACCTCTTGAAGTACAAAGTTCACCATGAAGTCAAATCTTAAACTCAAGACTTTCCAATGGCCTGAATTTTAGTTTATTATTTTAGGCTAATTAGCAAAATTTTATGTGATTGTGGAGAAAATCTACACATATCTATAAAAACCAATTTAAAATCTTAATGTACTGAATATCAGTGTTACATATTATAACAAAAACAAATTTAAAAAACTCGGATATAGCTTGAGTTTCTGCTATAGTTCATTTAATCTAGTAATCTTGATTATTCATGATGTAAGGGGAATATTCTAAGTTATGATGTCCACAAATTAAGAAAAATAAACGTACGTTCCAATTATTGTATCAAAAGAAGAATAAATGGCCTATTTTGTGGCTGCTACCATGTGCATGTAATAAAGTGTGAAACTTTACTCAACATTAAAATGAAGATAAATTGTATTTCATAATAAAAAATATTAAAAATATAGTTGTGGTATAATTTTCAAAATTAATCACATTTCAGAATGTTTGCTTTAATACTTGCCTTTTGATTATACAATGCGCATTTGTTAAACACATTTTTGACCTTAGTAAATATTGTGAAATTTATTATAGCTCTCTTTAAAAGACATTTTCTCATTTAAGTAGCCATTTTCAACTTGACAAATCTGAATCACATGAAATTTCACTTAATTGACCTCTGTCTTAACCAATTTTGACAAATGAATTCAACATAAGTTTTCTTGGACACAGAAACTGTTTTCATCTTTACTACCTTTAATTGTATGTACCTCGGTATCCACTGTAGTTATTTCTTTAAGCCAGCTCTCTTTACACTATTTAATCCATAAGAAATTGTTTAGAGGAAAAGATCTATTAGGGTATTTCCATAAGTATTATTTTCTAATTTTTATTAATTTAGTAGTGGAGATTTCACACTGAACTACAGTACATCCCAGCCCTTTTCTATTTTTTGAGACAAAGCCCCACCAAGGCACAAACTTGCCCTGGCTGACCTGGAAATTTCCTTCCTCCTTGTTCATCTTCCCATAGTGCTGGTATTACAAAGGTGCCTCATCACATCTGGTTTTCAATAATACATTCTATAGAATGAAAAGGATAGGCCATATCCATCCCAGAGACAGGAAGAAACTGGAGAGTCTTGTACGGGGAAGTAAAAAAAAAAAACAACCAGACAACAACAAAAAACTAGAAAGTGCACCAAGCACATAGGTAGCATTTGTTCCAGTCACTCTGGTGCACTTCCCTGCAGTGTCACGTTGCTAGCTATGGCTCGTGACCCTGTTCACTGACACTCTGTGGATTTCATTGCAAGTGTAGTTAGTGACACTTGGAGTTAACTGTCATAAAGTTAATGGGACCACATTTTTGTGATCTGTGCACATGCTTTATCCACAGAAATCTTAAAACATCACATGGGAGGAGAAAGTATTTGTAATAGGCATGCACACACACCCACAAACAAATGTTTTACAATCTGTTTGCTTAAGAGCTAAGCCCTGGTTGAATGTACTGATATATATTTGTCTGATAGGATAAGTGAAACTTCACAGAATCTGGACGTCGTACTAACTGCAGAAATCTTGAATGTGCTAGAAAAGACAGTAAGTGAATACTGAGTACTTTGCCCTTTGGGTCCAATTAAATTTTAGTGCTAGTTAATTAGCGGTTAAACTTATTCACTTCTTTCGTCTAGAGAAAGAGCCTTCTGGAAAAGGAAAAAGAAAAACATGTTATTGTAATTACCTGTGTTTAAAGAAAACCAAATAATTATATAAAACAAAAACATAAATAAATATTCTGCCTCATTAAGAAAACTTTATTAAATATGTTCTTCTGAAAGTGAAATAATTATTATTTATACTTCAACCTCTCTAATCACATGGAGTATGTGGGCTCTTAAAGCTCCTTGGCTGTAAAAGGATATAGGATTAATTTGCTTCTTTAAAAATGAATGAGGGGTTCATCAACAGCTACTGAACAGAAAATCAAGCTAAGCATTGTTGCAGGATATTTAACTCTATGGATCCTTTGACCAAGTACCAAAACCAATACCATTAAGTTTTCAGAAGCTGATGAATGAAGACAGCATTTTCATAAAGGATACTAAAGTGAAAAGTGAAAAACAGAAATTCTCTTCCTCTTAATTTTAGTGGATATTTTAGGTGTTTCCAAATCTGAAAATTTAAGCTTGTGTTTGAGGATTTCAAGTTTTGTTGAGAAAAAAAGGATTAAAACCTCCATCAACTACTAAACCTTCCCTTACTCATTTATGTGATATTGTTAAAGTGCCCTTTAGCAAAACACTCAGAAAATAAGTACCCGTCCAATAAGATGCTTAGTTGTGTTCATTTCCTCCGGTACAAAAAACTGGTTCCACACCCAGCCACGCTTCACTCTTAAGTGAGATCCCACTGGTTGCTTCAGCTTCTCTGTTTTAGAGTTTTCTGTAGCCTTAAGACAAGGCCATAGGAGAGGGATTCCCAGCATAACAGGTAGGAAGATACAACAATCCATTCTGATGTCTCGATTCCAGCTGTTACTCTTCATAGGAAACGGGATATTGCAAACAAAAATCTTGTGTTTCTTTATAATCCTTTTTTACACTTAGATGTCTTTTACATTCCTAAAGCATAAGAGACAAAACAAAGTTTGATGTTTAATAAATACTATTTCTAAAAATTAAAAAAAAGAAATACCATTTTTTACACAAAAGCTAAAGACAGGTAACAACTGCATCTGAGACAAAATGGAATAAAAATATATATTTAATTTATCTTCCATTTAATCTACTTGATTTGTATTTTGTAGCTCACCAGTAATTCGACTGGAATAATTGTAAATTTCTGCTCAGGCATCATTTGTTTTAAATTGCAGTCATAAATCTGCCTGAAGGTTGAAAAGTTATTGGAGCAATACCCTTGATTGACAGATGACACTGAGCGAGAATTTTTATTATTATTTAATTTGCTCACTTTCTTTTTCTGTCTCAGGATAATCTCAAGCTGGTTTGTTAGAGTAACAGTCAATCAAGGATCAATAAAAGCCACATATGTCTCCTTTTCACTCAGTAGAACTAAAATTTCTCTCTCAGATTGCCAAAGTAAGATGTCTTCCATAGTTAGTTAAATAGACAAATGAAAATTACTCTTAAAAGCTTACAAATGTAATAATCAATTAGATTAATGCATTCTGTCTAGAATCTGAGCAATGTATTTACTTTTATATAGTTTTTTAAGGTAGTTTATAAGATAAAAAAGGAGCATTTATTTTTAAGAAGTAAAGATATTTTTAGACAATAAATATGAAACTATGGTATTTGGACAAAAATGGTTCAATGTTGAGCGTATGTAAGCTGGATCTAAAAACTATCTTCTACTACTTAAATATTAAAACAATAAACAGTCATACTGAGTTTTACATTTAAAATCTTTTATTTACCAAAGGCAGAGCTTAGCAATTGTTTCTGTCAGGACTAGTAATTCTCATCTTTATATCCATCTGAATAGCTTTGCTTTGCCTACTTCTACATAGTGCTCACATAAAAGCAAATTGGATGTATTTCTTTGGTTTTCATTAAGAAAAATAATTTGTTGAGTTTCATATCATCATATAATATCTATAATCAATAGAAGATCCATAGCATCTCAGATTAGAAGTTTCTCAGCATAGTCTTATTTTGGACATGCTGAAAATATTTTATGATTATCTCTTGAGAAAATTTTTTTTTTAGAACTTAGATGCTTGTTAGGAAGAGTTGCTAAAAACATCTAATTAAGACAAAGCATGGGAATTCTATGTTCCTTCTGTAGCCCCGTGAAGTGGAAGTTTTCTGTTTGTAATTTACCTGGTGAAGATCAAAAACATAATCAGAAGGAGGTAGAAATTCAGAATGAATTTTATTCTTAAATTGTATATTTAAAATGCATACATCTATTTTTTATTTATCACTAACATATACATTTTAATAACTAATAATTTTCTTTGTGAGAAGATATTTTTACAAGTTTGGTAAACTATCAGCAGCTATGATATCATTTATCATCATCATGCTGATATAAAATATACTTGTTATATTTGGCTAAATAGCATTTCTGCTAATTTAATATTATGATATTTTCATACAGCTAAAAGTAGAGATAGCATAATGAACATATATGCTTCATTACCTAGGTTTAACAATTATCAGTATAAAGTCAATCTCATCACCACATGGGCACACTCCATGAAAGTAAAACAAATTTCATTTAAGTCATTTTAGTAATTTGAGACACACACAGACATACACATGCACACACACGATCATGTGGGGTATAAATGTTTTTATATCTACACACTTTTAAAAATCAGAAGTGATGAGGCATAATAGAGTATGCCTGTAATCCCTATTTGTTGGGTGATTCATATATTGCCAGTGGATCCATTCTTCATGAATTTTCCACCAAAATCTCTTTTAAAATTTACTTATTATAGATAGTCATTATCTAAATTGAATATTTCAGTACTTCAGTACTCATGAGGCTGAGGCATGAGGATTGCTTCAAGTTTGAGGCCAGCTTGGGCTACATGGTGAAGTCAAGGTCAGGGTAAACTACATAGTGAGATGCTGCCTAAAAAAAACTAAAGTGGAATAAAATAAGAAGTCAAAATCAAGCATTCAAATTGTGAATAACCTTTAACATATTCAAATGTTAATCAAATGTCATTCAATGCATCAGCTTCCTCACTGTTTTTCAGTTTCCTTTCCAATTATGTAGTAAGCAAAATAATTTGTGATTGTAGTGCTTCCCATACTCTGGATTTGGATAACTGGACCCTATGGTATGATTTGATAGGGTGCTCTGTCTAAAATACTTCCTAAAATCTGCTAGCAGCTTGATTAGAAACATATTATGCCAAAATCAATACAAAGGTAATGGTGTGTAGTTCTATGGCCTGTCATCCTGAAGCTCAATATTGCGTAGAGTTTTTCATATTTTGCTTCCAGTGCTATGGAGGTCAGTCTTGGTGCTAAAATTTGTTGGCTGATGCATATATTGCCAGTGGATCATGAATTTTCCACCCAAATCTCTTTAAAAATTTACCTATTGTTGATAGTCATTGTCTAAATTGAGTATTTCAGTGACTATATAGTCAAACACCATAATTAAAAAGAACTATTAAATAATATATTACTTGAAAAATCAAATGTTGATTTTATAAAAGACAACATTGTAGAAGAAAATATCTTGACATTGAAAAAACTTCAGTAAAAACTAAACAAAAGGAAAGATATGGAAAAATAAAAAGAAGAGTGGGTTTTAAAAATTTATATCACAAAATATCATATCATTAAATCACAGCAAAGAGCAAAATGAAAACAACACCTAAGTGTGTTATTATAAAATTATCAAAAAATCTGATCTAAAGACAAACTTTAAAATTACCATTGAAAACAGGAAAATTAACAATGCCTATTAAACATTCATAAGAAATAATGCAAAACTAATGACCATAAATAACACACTTGAAATTTTCAGAGGAAAACCCTTAACCTGTAATTATATATCCTAAAAAATTAGAACCACATGAGGTTAAAAATAGGAGGATTTATCAGCAGCATGGGAGATCCTCACTGAGAAGGCCTATGAACTGCTCTCACAAGGGTTCAAATGTGGGCACTCCAGGCTTGTGCCCAGCACTGAGTGAGATTCGGGTGCAGGCACCCCACAAGCTGCTGACACCATGGATCGGGTCAGGCCTTCACTTGTACCTTGCCTGCCTGGAGGTCGCACACACAGGCAGTCTGTGATGGCTATTGGTACGGGCTGCACTGGCTCCAGTGCATGGCCTGAACTGACTGGAGACACAGAATCAGGTGGACCACAAACTGCTGACCCTGTGTGTCTCGGTTTTGCCTGTATCCTGAAATGGCTGGGATCGACAGGAAAACTGGTCTGCGATTGTGCTACCAGTGCAACCAGATTCTGGGACATACACATGCTCTGAACTGTGAGGGGTCATTGTTTGAGACCATCTGCCATCAACTGACATCACAGTTCACATCTGAGACTTGGGAGAACTAGGTACACTTCACCATCAACTGGAAGACCCCAGCCTAAGCCATGCAACTCAGCAGACACTAAGGGGCAGGCCTGACGAACAGGAAAACTAGGACCACTAGTGACCTTTGCTGAACTGCCAGAGAAGAGGGAGACTGAGCACTGTGCCTCTAACATCAAATATGACAAGACGAAGGACTAAAATGCAATCTCAGAACTCCACTCTACTCAGAACAAGTCCAGGAGACATCGACATAGGAGAACTGGGTAAACACACACCTGAAATTGCTGAAATGATTGCAATGGAAGTAAAGAAACAACTCCGTCAGGCCATAGAAGAGATCAGATCAGACATAATCTCTCAGACAAAAAATGAAATGACAATAATAATGAAAGAAATGCTCCACACATCTAGAGAAGAAACAGATAAAAAAATAGATCAACATAGGCAACAGATGAAAATGTTACATGAGCAATATAGGAATGAATTAGAATGCATGAAACAGACTCAGAGATTTCCAGGAAATGAAAATTTCCATTGAAAGCTTGCAAAACAGCCTGAATGGGGACTTCCGGGAAGATGGCCACAGGGTAAGCAGCAGAGAAAGATCCTCCTGGAGGGTCACCACCCAAACACTGGATTACAGCAAAATCAAAAAGCCAAGGAGAGAAGTGGATCCCCTGGCCCCAGTAAGTTATTGAAATGAGAGCTGAGGCCATCAGAAAGAGCAAACTGGTCCCCTTCTGGAGAAGCAGCTCAGGCAGCTGTCATGGCACAGTCGGATCCGCAGGCTGGCCCTAAACCAGAACAGAGGGAGAGGCGGGAGAGGGAGCCACGAAAGTGAAGAAGTGCTGTGGAGACCTCAGAGCCCTGACTCCACGAGCAGAGTGAACTGCGGCAGAATGGACATAGTCTTTTCCACCAGCTACGCCAGCCTAGTCACAGTTCGGACATGCCCCAGCCCCGTGCTGGCCCGCCCTGCATGCCTTGCCTGCCATGGCTGTGTCCCCCTCCTCCTTTGCTCATTCCCTCAGTGAGTCCAGGTGTCCAGAGGCTCTGTGGCACCTCCCACTTCTGACTGATGACCGCGCCTTGCTTGCCGATATGAGCTGGGAACTGGAGCGCAGCAACATGGAGCCAAAATCTGGCAGTGTGAACTGCGGGGCATATGGAGGCGCCACTGTGTATGGTCCTGCCACAGGGCCCAGGAGAAGGCACCACAGATAGTGGTGATATCTCAGGTCATGGAGCCACCGAGGGACCTGAGAGGCCATGCTGTTCTGCTTCACGGGGCACGCAGAGAGACCCCAGTCCCCAAGGTCTCACCACCACCCTGGTATCCCTCTCCCTCGGCTGCTGGCCCTAATACCAGCCCTCCAAGATGCTAGATGCATGACCTGGAAGAGGAGCAACAGCCATGGGTGAGTGGGAGCAGCCAGGTCAATGACATACTGGAAGGCTGAGGCTTGCTATTAATGTGAGCACTGACAGGGACCCCATACCACTTGCAAATACAAACTTAGTATCAACCCATAGTGACAAGATATATGAAAAACCCCAGTCCTGGAGATCGAGAGATGAAAACATACTCTAACACCTGAGAAACTCCTCTAATTGTCTCCCAAAACTAATAACCAAACTTAGTATACAGTGAGCATGAGTGGGGGAGACTGCACACCACTTATGCTCAGCATCAAAGGATTTGAAATGAGAATTCAAACCCTCACAAGGAGCAAACAAGACTCCTTCCTGAAAAACAACTCAGACAACTGCCATGGTGCAGTTAGAGGTAGAGGACGAGAAGAAAGAGGGAGTCCCCACTCCATAAACATCCTCGGCCCACTACCTCATTCCTACGCTCACAGCTTCAGCTTCAGAAGACCGTGCTCACTGTAACCTCCCAACTTGGCAAGACGAGAGCGAAATTCCAAGAACCGGGCCAAAACGGGAGCAGAAAAGTCTCAGCCTACAAGGTGACTCAGAAAACGGCAGAGAAAGATCCTCCCATAGGATCGCCACCCAGACACTGGACTATGACAACATGAGAATGACAAGAGGGAGAGAGGCAGGTTCCCCGGTACCAGGAATGTTTAGAAATGAGAATCAAGTCGAGGGTTCCATGAAGGCTACATGGGGACTGGGAGGTCATGGACCAGGCCCCCGGGAGCATCTTGTTGGGTTGGAGCCTGGAGGTCTGCAAGGGGCAACCCCATGGACTTGACTGCGCTCAAGGAAGGGCCTCATAGGGGCAGGGCAGAGCCTGGTGGTCGTCAGGGGCAATGCTGAGGACTTGACTGGGCCCCCAGGAGCACCTCATCTGGGTGGAGCCCAGCAGTATGCGGCAGGAGCCTCGCAGACTGGTCCAGGTTCCCAGGAGTGCCACGCTGGGGCGGAGCCCGGTGGTGTTCAGGGGCGACCCTGAGAACTCAACCAGGCACCCAGAAGCACCTCTTTGGTGCCGAGCCCAGAGATCTGCATGGCAAGGTCTGATCGGACCCCCAGTAGGGCCTTGTGGAGGTGGGGCCTGGCAGTCCATGGAGAAGAACCCTCGGAATTGACTAGATACTCGAGGGTCTCGAGGGCTTATCAATCGGGTATGACCATAGTGTATTTGGTTTCCTGCATATGTACCGTCTTTGAGGATAGGTGCTTTTCCACCTAGTGCCATAGTAATTTGAGTGCACCTATGTTTGTTACATCATAATTTGAAGTAGCCATTTGCCTTCCCAATGTGAGAGCCCAAGGGAAAAGTAATCCAAAAAGTTCAGCTATAGTCAGAAAGAAGATGGTTGATTGGGGGGGGGCGGGGAACAATGGAGATGAGGGTGGAGAAAACTGTTCAATTAATCAAACGTGCTATCATTTGTATAACTAACAATAGTGAAGACATCATTTTGTAATACAGCATCCATTTTTAATTCCCCAATATCTTCTCTATAATTCTGTGTTTCCTTTATCATTTATGTGTTATACTGATTTATGACTAAGAAATGCAAAGATAACATTTTGTAATACAACAACCATTGCTAATCCCTTCGATCCCCAGTACCGCCAAAAAAAAAAAAAAATTGCTAATCCCCTACTATCTTCTGTACAATTGTATATTTCCTTCATTGTTTTTGAAATAATTGCATGAAAATATGAAGATGATATTATGTAAAACAGCATTCATTGTCAACCCCCTATTATCTTCCCCATAATTCGTGTATTTCCTCATTGTTTTGTGTTATTCAAGTTTATATTCTTTTATCTTTAAAATAAAAAATAAATTTAAAAAAACAGCCTGAAAGAAGCTAAAAAATTTGAGGACATCATGGCAGGTAGCAATTATTAAAGCAAGGATCATTTAAAATCAAAAAGGGTCCAGGAAAAATCAATTCATCAGCTGCAATACAAGGCAAAGAGAAATAACGTCATACTAACAGAAGTCAATGAAACAGGAGGAGGTGACACAAATGACATAAAAGATTATTTGCAGAAATAACGGCATAAAATTTCCCAAACATGGAAACAGAACCTGAGATACAGTTAATGAGGCATGTAGAACTCCTACTAGTCATAACCATAATAAAACTACACCCAAACACATAATAACCAAGATAACAGATTTCCAGCAAAAGAATAGAATATTAAAAGCTGCTAGAGAAAAGAAACTGATCAGTTATAAAAGAAAGCCCATCAGAATCATAGAAGACTTCTCAATACAAACCATCCCATTGAGAAGAGCTTGGGGTGAATTACTACATGTCCTGAGACAAAACAGCTTCCAAACAAGATTGATGTATCCTGCCAAACTATTCTTCAAGGCTAACGGCGAAATAAAATATTTGCATGACAAAGAGCAACTGAAGAACTTCATGAGTGCCAAGTCATCCTTACAAGAAGTACTAAAGACACTCTAGACAGAGAAGATAATGAATGTAATTTCAAGAACAATAGAAAGGAACCCTCAAGAAGAGCAAGCAGGCAAACAGAAAAAGTAAGAAACCAACAAGTAAATAACATGACAATGATAAGCCAACACATATCAGTTATAACCATAAATGTAAATGGCCTCAACTCTCCAGTCAAAAGAAACAGACTGGCACAGTTTATTAAGAAACAAAATTCAATGATATGCTGTATACAGGAAATGCATTTTACTCAAAAGGAAACCCATAGACTAAAATTCAAAGGATGGAAAAACAATCATCCATGCAACAGGAACCCAGGAAAAAGCAGGAGTAGCTAATATGTATTCAGACAATGTAAACTTCAAACCAAGAACAGTCAAAAGAGATAAAGAAGGCCACTACATATTTGTTAGAGGAAAACTGCAAGGGGATGAGATAATAAACCTAAACGTGTATGCACCAAATATTGGAGCACCAAGCTACATAAGACAAATCTTAACAGACATGAAAACCCATAAAATTAGTAACACTATTGGAATAGGGGGCCTCAATATCCCTTTGACACAAAGAAATAGGTCAACTGGACAGAAAATCAGCAAAGAAATAACAGATCTGAACCAAAGCTGCAAACTAATGGACTTAATAGATGTGTACAGAGTGTTCCACCTCAGAGCACCAGAATAAAAGATTTTTCTCAGCTGTGCATGGGAGTTTCTCTAAAATAGACCACATTCTAGCCCATAGAGCACACCTACCTAAATGCAAAAGAATTGAAATTATCCCATGTATATTATGTGACCACAGTACAATGATATTTGAAAGTAATGACAAAAGGAACTCAAAAAACTCTATAAACACTCGGAAATTAAACAACAACCTCCTGAACAACCAATGGCTCACAGAAGAAATTAAAAACAAATAACTACAAACAAATGAAAACGTAGAAACAACTTCCCAGAATCTGTGGGATGCAATGAAAGCAGTCCTCAGAGGGAAATTTATAGTAGTGAACTGACGCATAAGGAAAACAGAAGAACAACTACGTAGCCTAATGATGTACCTCAAACTTTCAGAAAAGGAACCAGACAAGCCCAATGCCCAAAGTCCAAAGAAGGGAGGAGATTATAAAGATTAGGGAAGAAATTAGTGCAACTCAAACGAAGACAACCCTACAAAAATAAATGAATCAAACAGTTGGTTCTTTGAAAAAACAAATAAAACTGATAAACCCCTAACCAACCTTATCAAAAAAAGAAGAAATAATTCACATTCATGCAATAAGGAAGTGATAGTTTGAAATTACTATAGATTCTACAGAAATTCAGAAGATCATTGATTCCTACTTTAAAATCTTATTCTCATAAGTTAGAAAACTCAGAAGAAATGGACAGATTCCTAGGTAAGTACAAATTACCAAGTTTGAGTCAGTGAAGGTACAAAAATCCAGAACAACCCAATATAAACTAATGAGATTAAAAATGTGATTAAAAATTTATCAAGAAAGAAAAGCCCAGGACATGATGGATTCACAGTAGAATTTTACAAGAAATTCAGAGAAAATTTAATACCAACACTCCGCAAATTCTTCAATAAAATTGAAAATGAAGCATTTCTCCATGACTCATTTTTGGAGGCAAGTATTATACTGATACCCAAACCAGAGAAAGATGCAACCAAGAAATAGAACTACAGACCAATCTCCCTAATGAATGTAGATGTAAATATACTCAATAAAATACTACCAGATAGAATGCAGCAAATCATCAAGAAACTCATACATCACAACCAAGTTGGATTCATCCCAGGAATGCAGAGATGGTTCAATATTTGCAAATCAATTAATTTTATACACCATATCAATAAAGCCAAATACAAAAATCATATGACCATCTAATAGATGGAGAAAAAGCTTGTGACAAAGTCCAACTTGCATTTATCATAAAATGCTCTACAGAAAATAAGAATGGATGGTCTTTACCTCAACCTGATTCAAAGCCATCTGTGACAAACCAACAGCCAACATCATACTAAATGGACAAAACCTGAAAGCTTTTACTTTAAAATAAGGAACAAGACAAGAATGTTCACTGTCTCCCCTCCTGTTCAACATATTTCTGGAATAGCCAGAGCAATTAGACAAGAGAGAGAAATAGAAGAAATAAGGATAGGAAAGGAGGAAGTAAAACTATCACTATTTGCAGATGACATGATATTTTAAATGGAAGACCCCAAAACTCCACAAGAATCCTCCTTGAATTAATTGGCAAATTCAGAAGTGTAGCCAGATACAAAGTCAACACCCCAAAATCAATAGCATTCCTATACACAAGCAACAAAAAGACTGAGAAGTTAAGGAATCCATACCTTTCACAATAGCATCCAAAAAACTGAAATATTTAGGAATCAATCTAACAAAAGAAGTAAAAGTTCTATTCAATGAAAACTACAGTACTCTGAAAAAAGAGATCTAAGAGGACTTAAATAAAGGGAAAAATATTCCTTGCTGATGGATAGGAAGAACCAACACTGTGAAAATGGCCATACTACCAACATTGTTGTACAGATTCAACTCAATTCCCATTAAACTACCATTGGCATGACTCACAGACCTAGAGAAAACATTCCTTAAATTCATCTGGAGCCAGAAGTGACCCAGAATAGCACAAGTATTCCTCGGCAACAAGGACAAATCAGGTGGAATTACAATCCCTGACCCGAAATTATACTACAAAGCTACTGTAATAGAATCATCGTGATACTGACTAAAATACTGACAAAATCAATGCAACAGAGTGAAAGACACAGACACAACCAGAAATACATTCAGTAACCTCATATTTGATAAAGGGGTCAAACAAACTCGCTGGAAGAATGATAGCCTCTTTAATAAATGGTGCTGGAAAAATTGGTTTGCCACCTGCCAAAGACTGAAAATAGACCCAAGTCTATCACCATATACCAAACTCAAGTCAAAATGGATCACAGATCCCAATGTGAAAGCAGAAACACTAAATCTATTGGGAGAGAAATAGGTAAAAACCTTGAAGATGTAGGGCTTGACAGAGAGTTCATGAACAAAAACCAAACCATCCATGAAATACTTCAAAGCATCAACAACTGGGATCCTATCCAACTGAAAAGTTTCTGCACATCTAAATACATCACCAGCAGAATAAAAAGAAAACCCACAAAGTGGAAAAAAATTTTAGCTGACTGTCCCTCATTCAAAGATTTTCTATCTAGAACATATAAAGAATTAAATAACATCAGCCCCTCCAAATTCAAAGACTCAATCCAAAAATGGACAGCTGAGATGAATACACACTTCACAGATAAAGAAATAGAAATGGCAAATAAATACATGAAAAAATGTTCAATCTCATTAGTTATTTGAGAAATGCAAATTAAAACAACAGTGAGATTTCACCTCACCCCAGTAAGAATGGCTAGCATTAAGAAATCAACAAATAACAAATGCTGGTGAGGCTGTGGAGAAATAGGTGGTGAAACCACTGTGGAAATCAGTTTGGAGATTCTTCAGCAAACTAGGTCTAGAGGGCCCACTCAACCCAGCTATTCTTCTTCTGGGTATTTTCCCAGAAGATCTGAAAACATCATCTCACACCAATATATGTGCACGTATGTTCATAACGGCACAATTTGTAATTGCTCAATTGTGGAAGCAACCCAAATGTTCATCCACTGAGGATCGGATAAAAAACTTGTGGTACTTTTATATAATGGAGTATTACTCAGCTATAAAGAAAGATAAGCTTGAGGCTTTTATAGGTAAATGGTCACAACTAGAGACCATACTCATAATTAAAATAAATCAGACCTGCATGTGTAAGCAATGTATTGTCTCACTAGTGTAAGAACCTGAAAGAGTGAATAAAAACAAGGAGGTATGATAGACATTGTGAAATTAAAGGAAAATGCTCAAATTAAGGGTCAATTGGGGTGTGGGAAAGGAGAAGGGGAAGAACGGGAAATCATGTATGTATGTATATACAGGATAGCTAACAGTTGTACTAATGTCTTCTATTGCTTTACTTATTTTTGTTTGTTTGTTTGTTTGTTTTGCGGTACTGGGGATCGAACTCAGGACCCTGCACTTGCTAGGCAAGCGCTTATTCCACTGAGCTATATCCCCAGCCCCTATTGCTTTACTTAAAGGAACAGTTAATGATTACTTGTTTGATCATTATTGCATGTCTCTATTTGTTTTCCTGAGAAACCACTTTGAAGATATCAATTTGTAATACAACAACCATTATTAATTTCCTACATTTTATCTTTAATTCTGTATTGCTTGTATTGTTCTTATGCTATTTTGTAAATGGATGTCTGTCTGTTAATATGTTTCCTTCTTTTACTTTTAAAATTAAAAATGGCAGTATCAATTTAAAAAATAATGAAATAATCTTCATATGAAAGACACATGAACCAACAAAAAGTAATAATTGATGCAGAAGTATTAAATAGGTGGATAAAATAAGACCATTTTTCTTATTAATATTTTTGAAAACTAATTATGCAATAACATGTCATTGGATATAAAATATATAGAACAAAATCCATGATTGAAGGGGACACATGATGAGATGGTAGAAGTGAAAATACTTGTGCCTTCTCCTCACATTAAGTATAAGATTATGCAACGGTAATTCAAGTAGACTCCTGTTATTAACACAGTTCACATTAAAATTACTGGAATTGTAACAACAGACAAAAATGTGTGAGTAATGTCCCAGCAGACACTGCCTTAAAAGAAGAACATAAGGGAAGTTAGGAGAAACAGTAAATTCAATTTGTATAGCAGGAGGTACAAAATTAATCACACTGTTTAAAAGGAATTGGCAAAACTTTACTAATAATAAGTAGAGAATGTTAGCTAAGTGTTAAGAACTTTACCCAACTATGTAATTTATAGCCTAATACACTTTAATTATATAGATATATCAGAAGAAAAGTGATAGAAGAGGTATAAATAAAAAGTTAATTGAAATATTATATTAGTATTTTGAATAAAACCTTGTGATAAAGAATATTACATGAAATAAGAAGGGATACTTTCCAAGAAAAAATAGATAAAGTCATCAAGAGGCATAATAGTCTTTAAATGAGCAAATGTGTTACCAAGTTTTAAAATTTATGAAGCAAAAACTCACCAGAGCTAAGAAAAATTAGAAAAAGTGATAATTTTATTGGGTTCATTAACACTGATCTCCTTCATTGAAAAAGCATCAGGACAAAGTATCATTACATGCATGAAAAGATTGAAAAAGTGTGATCATTACATATCAATAATTTTTAATAAAATTTTAATATCACAGAGTATGTTCTTTGATGGCAATAAATTGATGTAAAAATCAATAGCGTGCACAGTAAAACAAAAAATGCACAAACAAATCTAAAAATATACTTATACACAAAGATTAAAAATGAGAAAAAGTGGACTGAAATAATCTCAATGAAAAGGAAAAGAAAGAAGCAAAGAAGCAAATTTAAAACAAGTCAATATAATGGTAGTAAAAATACAGAGAAAATCAGAAAAAGCTCATCCTATGAAAATATCAATAAAGTTAATGAATTACTAGCCAGAGTGAAGGAAAACATAAATCGGTGGCCTAACTACCACTGCAATGAGAGAGAGCTTAGCAATATGTTTTCTACAAATTTTAAAGGGAGATTGTTAAGAGAATAATATTGTGATAAAACTAGTTATGATGACACATTTCACAACTTAGATGAAATGTAAAAATAAAAATTACTAATCTGATATAAAAATAAAGGTTACAATTGCAATTTTATTAAATGTTTTCCATAATGTATATATTTTAAAAATAGCCATATACAGATATAGTATATATATAACAGATAAATAATACCAACATTAAAGTCTTCCAAAAACCAGAATTTATATTCCCCCACTAATGTTATAAGGCTAGTAAAACACAGTTAACAAAAGTAGATAGAAATGTCACTTTTAAAATAGCAATAGGCCTCACAAATGTAAAGCACAAATATAGAGAAAAACTAATTGCAAACTGAAACACATATTATTTTTTAAATAAAATATTTTATGTGATTTATAGAAAGAATGGAAAGGTGGTGAAGTTTCAGATCTCATTCAGCATAATTTCCTGTATCAGAATCAATGAGGAAAGTTATATAATCTCAATGGATGTAGGAAGCATTTGTGTAAAACCCATAGGATAAATACTTGTGACAGTAGAAATAGAACTTTAGCATTATGATATATGGCAACTATATGAAACTGACAAATGACATTTTACTTTACAGTACAGGATACACAATCTTCCTCTAACATTAAGAACATCTGTCACGCCATTGGTTGCCAGGGTTGATTGGGCTGACCTGGCTGGTGAGGCGGGTGTCGCCTCCCTCACTGCTCCATGTGAGTCCCTCCCCAAACTGTGCTCCATGGCGGACTACGACCACGCGTGATAGAGGAGGACACTCTACTCAGTAGCTGCGCTCCCCTGCTAGAACCACCCAACAAGCTCTCTAAACCTTTATTTTTACGTATTCTATCCTAGATTACATTATTAATCACCACACGGAAGCAAAGTAAATAAACGGAATAAAAATACATTGGAGGATAGTTCATCGATTGTTGCAGAAACAAGAATGATGAATGGTGTAACACACAATACAAATATTCTAATATCAAACTATTAAAAGGTAAACTGATTTTACTTGGCTGATTAATGCTCATAGAAACCTGTGAAGAGATGACCTCCCCACCTGTGGAAAGAACCACCTGAAAGCATTGTAGAGAATAATCCCTAGAGCCCACAAAGACAGGAATAACACTGAATACAAGCAGAAAATATTGCAAAACTGGTATTTCATGTTTATTGGGTGGAGTGTCCGAGTAGATGTTTCCTAAGCACTATAAAAATTTCCTTGGTTTATCCAGAAAATCTAAAAAGCATGATCATGAAGGTCAATGTTTCTAACAACATTAATTCCATCTTTGAACAAAGTTGAGAACACCCATAGAGAAAACAAACTTCCAACTTAAAATATGGGAAAATTCTTAATGTCTAACATTTAATCAAAAAAGTTAGGCATTCACTCAAGCAGGAAAACTTGACCAATGAGATTGTCTCAATCAATTAAAATTGATGTAGAGTTGATAAAAGTAAATATTTGGTCAGTTAGGACATTAGTTTCTTTTACATATGAAGACAGTAGTACTTTATGTATTCAAGAAGGGAGATAAAATATTAAACATGATAAGTACAGAAATGAAAAACAAGATAAAGTTTCAAACTAAGGAGAAGAGAAAAAGAAAACTTGGGTAACTGAAAATGCATTGTATATGATAATGACATTGCCTATAGCTCAGAAAAGGGACAGCTAAATTTGAAGTATAAAACATAAAAATTAGTATTTGATTATGAAATTTTGCTTTAGTTATTAAAATTAGCAAAGAATCAGAGTTCTGTAACAATTTGAACTACCATATATATAAATATATATCCAGAGCTCTTAGAACTGGTATGATTTAGAAAATTACACATTCGAAAAACTTCATAAAACTGAAGCAGAGGCATGGAAAATATTAAATCAAGGCATATCATGATCAAATTACTCAAAACTATCAATAAACAGTATATCTAAAATATATTGTTTTATGAAAGAAGGAAGAAGGGAGATTTCTACTAATGTATGGCACCTCAAAAATCAAGTCAATAGAGATAAAATAATTTTATGCTAAAATATTTCAGAATCGTTGGAGAGAGTGAAAAAGATTTGATCTAAAATTTACTGTATACAAAGTTACAAACCACACATAAAGACTGAAGAGAAATTTTTGTGGCATCATTGATAAAAGTTCCTTATAAATAATATTGGAAGCGTATTTGTTAAAGTGTGATAAATTAGACTTTATCAAAACAGAGAAATGCTCTTCAAATGATCTCATTTGATCTTACAGCTATTATAACCAAATACTACAAAATCCGTGGCGTTAAATGACATGCTTTTATTCTCTGTTGTTCAAAATGTGTTTTATTGAGCTTAAACCAAGATGTCATCATGGTTATCCTTCCAGAGAAATTCTAAAAGAGAATTCTTTTTTTCACATTTTCCAGATACTCTAGCTACAGTTCATTATCTGCATAGTTGGCATATGATCATTTTGCAGATAGCAACACATCTTTTTCTGTTCTATTTTTATGTTGTTTTCTCCTTTGGTTGTTGGACCATACTTCCCTCTGACTCCTCTGAGAATGATGTCTGTGACTTAGCTGAGAGCACACTTGGATAATCCATGATAATCTCTTTATCTTAATTGAATCTTGTATTTCACCGTAGTGGTAACATTCATAAATTTCAAGGAATAGGAGTATGGTAACTTTGTAGTGATATTTAGTCCACCACAAATGGCAATATGAAAATCAACATGTCAGAGACTAAAAAGGAGTATTTGTAATTGTATATTAAAGACTTGTAGACAAAATATAAAAGACTTCCAAAACACAATACAAAACTCTAAATAGTTCTTAAAAATGGCAAAGCATTTGGACAGAGATACAACAAAAGAGAGTTTAAAAAGAAAATAACATTTTTAACAGGAAAATACAAATTGAAGTGACATCAAGATACCATTACATGCCTACTATGCTGGTGTTTTTTTGGAGAGACTGACCATTCTTAGTTTTGTAGAGATGGATGACTCTAATGTCCTTTTTGATTGTTTTATGGATGTAAAACTGTGTTTTAAAAAATCTATTCAATTTGAGAATATGCAGTTTAGTGTGTCTTATTAATGATGCTAAACTTTTTGATTTATCAAAATCCTGAAGAATAAATTAAAAAGATATTTGAGTCATAACAGATAATGTTTCTGATATGTCACAGTGTGCCATAATGAGTAAAACATGTATATATATATATATATATATATATATATATATATATCCAAAAAATTTAAAGCTAATTTCCAGGGTTATAACCTGTGTTATAAGAATAAAATAAATAAAACCAAAGGAAATAAATGAATCTGAATTGTGCGTCTTTTTGAAGATTTATTACTTTCAATATGACCTGTAGAAGATCAGCTTCTTGTTAAGAATATGTAATGTTGAATTTGTCAAGAGATGCTGTTACAGAGTCTTCATTTCCTCACATTACCCAATAGGCCTAAACTCTCAAGGAATTCTTAAAAGCACTGGCCTAACGCAAAACTCATGTAGGTGATTTAACTCTCCCTAGTTTACAAAAAACAGTAGGCAAGTGGAAGGCGTTGTTCTAGATTAAAGTAAATCCAAGAGGCACAAAGAGAGGATAATTTTGGATAATGAGTTTTACTAACTCTTTGAAGTTATGAGGATAAAAATTAAGCAACAAAAATTCAAACAATATAAAATTTCAAAGTAAGGTGATAGAAAATTAACAATGGTTATTATATTTCATATTGTTATTTTCAAAGTAGTTGTTCAGATTACCAGACATAGGCATACAAAATTGGTCAAACAATTAAGCCTTAACTGTTCCTTTCAATAAACCAATAGAAATTAATAGTACAATTATCTTGTGTGTGTATATATATATATATATATACACACACACATATATACACATATATATGTGTATATATATTGGTTTTTCCTTCCTTTCTTTCCTTTCTCCTTTGCTCTCTACCAGTTGTTCTTTCCTTTTGAGAAGATTCACACTATTGAGCTACAAAGAAAGATAAGGTCAAGGATTTTATAGGTAAATGGTTGCAGGTAGAGACCATATTCACAAGTGAAATAAATAAGACTCACATGTGCAAGTATTTTATTGTCTCCTAGTGTAAGAAACTGAAATAGTAAATAAAATCCAAAAGGTGCAACATCAATTTATTTTTATGGAGCAATGAAAATGTAACGTGTAGAGCACTAACTGATTATGAGAATATGTTAATACTCATTGAAAAAGTATGTTTTTAATGCTGTCATCATGTATTCCGAGTTATATAAAACATATTTTTATTGTCATCATGTATCCCAAAACATACTAGTTTTGTAAATAACATGATCTCCAAATTTTTCTTTCACAATAAAATAAGAATGTATCCAAAATCATTGCAGCCAAATCTTGACAATAACTGCTGAAATTATGTCAGAAATATGTGGGTAGTTTTTTTATTTTTCACTTCTGTTTAAAAGTTACATAACAAAACTGAAAAAAAAACAACAAAAAAATGTCAAATGTTGGACAAGATTTCATGAAAGAGTACAGTAAATAGTTTCACTATATAATATTCATAAAATATAAAATATAAACTTAAACAAATAATTTGGATAATTTAGACAAAAAGTGTATTTATCAAAGTGTTAATCTCTAAATTAATAGTCATATTTTACTTCCTCGCACTTAAATTTGTATTTGACTATTGGGAGAAGATATAAAGTAGGTATAGTTGAAAAAATATGAAAAATAACATCTAAATTAGAATACTAGAAGAAGGTAATTATGTAACTGTTTTCATATTACAAGGAAAGACCTGTAATACTCTCTACATGAAGAGATTCTGCATTATGCTGTACTAGGTATAGAAAACTCACTTCCAAAGTATTTTATGGTAATTATCATAATAGTAGAAAATGAAATTGTTTTAAAGACTGAAGCGTATAAAATTGTGACTTTCCTTTCTCTAAAACAACCCAAAGTAAATAAAGTCAAGCAATAGGCATCATAAAATATGAGTGATAGTTCTCTATATGATATATATTTTTCAGGTTGAATTAGTTGAAGTATTTCATAAATTTAAAATTAAAAGTTACATTGACATCATTTCACAATACTACATTTTATCAGAGAAGTGAAAACCATTTCATTTGAACCTTCTAATATACATACTTATATTCAAGACAAATTAATGCAATGATAGCAGTACTTTTATTGGAATTATTAAATATTGTGGCTTTATTTATACTTTCTAGTAACTTTCTACAGTAGTCATATATTTAATGGGAAAGAAAAAGCCTTCTCAACTATCAGCCCATTTCTGATTGAAGACTCATGGCAGCTGTCAACAGAGCTAGGCTGAGAAACACTTCAGGCCAAGTCCAGGCAAATAAGGAAACATGCCAACAATTAGGTATGTCTGACACAGGCCTGGGAGAAACCGGCAGTGGCATTTCTGCCACATAATTGTAACCCTGGTTCTACTTACCAATTAGAGGAATACTGGAATAAAAACCTCTATAAAATTTCAATTGGGAAAATAAATGTTAATATTGTCTCACCTTAATACAGTTAGATATATTCTCTCACTGCTGGTGGGTAGGCACAGTAAGTTTGTTAATTAAATTATGTAGTACATTTAAAATTATAATTTATAAAACATATTGGCATAATATTACTATGTAATTAGCAATTAATATTTGAATAATATTTATCATAGTCATCATCATGTTAACAGTCCAGTAAAATTATATGATTTTTAGTATTGAGTACTTTAGTCTATTTAATCTAATGCATTACAACAAACAGGAAAGGATTTATATCCAGAAATTTTATATCCATAATGTCCCAATAGCAAATATTTATATATAAGTAGAATTATGAGTAAAAAGCATAGCTGTTTACTCATAATTTACTGAATAGAAATGCACAGATATATAATGACATTGTAACATCTGTCACTGATATTTCAAATTATTTAGTTTGCAAAAAGATAAGTAAACTCGATTTTAATATTTGGACCATGCCTGAAAGTAATATAGTAAAATATTTTCTATGATATCCTTCTAAGGCACATTTTCCCCTTATGCTAAGCATTCCATGTACCAAATCCAACGCAAAATTAAAGGAAGTATAAGTCAGAATGATGGATTGGGTGTCTATGTGGGGGGAGATAACTTTCCGAGCTGGGGAAAAGTGGATGAGATAAATATAGAAATCTAATCCAATATGTGATCTTGTAAAAGTCCAGGGAAAGTGGTCGTCTCGTAGAGCAACACTATAGAGAAAAACTCTGAAATGGCTTTTTGGGAGCCGCTAGCAGGAAATATGGAAAGAAGTGTGTATGAAATAGGCTATACTTACAAGTAAAAATGCAGCAATATTCTGGGCCCAAAATTGTAATAAACCATGTGCCAACTCTTTTTCCAAAAACACACATTCCACAGAATTCGAATGTGAACGATCTATGTCCTCTGTTTGAACTCTCTTGAAGCAAATATTTTGCATATTTACTTTCATAAAAATGTCCTTTGCTACAGATAAAGCAACATAGAGTCATTTTAGCCCCGCTGCCCTCCTTGACACTGCGCAACCTTCACCTTCAGTATTCGGGTGGCGTCATAAGCTGTACAGCAACGCACAGCCCTGCCTCCCCGCAGCAGATGTTGTGAAGGGGACCTCTGAGAGGTGGCGCTGGACTGAGGATTAGTGAAAAGCCCTTTTGGAGTATTGCCAATGTTCTAACTGAATGTGGAAAGTATTCTAGAATTAAAAGAATCCAGTCATAAAATACAAAGTCTCCTTTTTAAAAGAGTTCATTATTTCACTGTTTTGTACCTTCTATTTACCAGTTTTTTTCTGAGTACTCCAAACCTGCTCATTTGAAAATGATACACAAAATGGGTCTCATAGTTGAAAAAGCAACAAGTGAATAAACATATTTAAAATTTCATATTAGTATAATAGTATTTAGCCATTAAATGGGGTGTTAGAAAGTCATTTTTTAGCCAAAATAAAGGAATTAAATATGCAAATAGTTCCTCTACTCTAAGAAAAAAATGTAGTAAATAAATGCAGAGATGAAAAACTAGAGGACAATGCCCAAAAATGTAGAGAGAAATCATCTACAAACTGAGGAAGCATAAAATGATGAAAAATTCCCCACTTTTTTTTAACAACTACTCAATCAATACTTGAATGTATATGATTTCCTAATAATATGGGAAGTTATTTATATCAGTATACAGTATTTAGTACCACAGTGAAAGGCGAGAGAGTTACACTACTGACCATTGGTTTATTCATCTGCTTCACTGAGATGAACGGTTCTAAACAGAGCTTGGGAGAACGAAGAGTAACACATATAGAGCGAGAATGTTTGGACAAGCACACCACTTCCTTTCTCTAATGGTTGTGCGAATGTAGGCCATGTGAATGTAGGCAGTGCCCGACAAAAACTGAGAACAGTGGTAGCTCTCATTCCATAGAATTCTGATGTTAATGCTGAAATGCTGCACTCACAATTTGTTTGGCACATATTGTGCAGTATGTTAAATATACTTAACAGAAATTGACAGGAGAAGGCCAGGCATGGTGGCGCACACCTGCAATCCTAGCACTCAGAAGTGTGAGGCAGGAGGATCATTACAAGTTCAAGGCCAGACTGGGCTACAAAGTAAGCTCAAGGCCAGCCTGGACTGCATAGTGAGACCCTGTCTCAAAAAGACAAAACAAAAAAAAAGAAGGCAAGAAAGAAATTGACAGGAAAATCATAAGATCTAGTGGTATCAATATGTCTCAACTTTTACATTTTTGCCTACTTTTGTCTATGCAACACACACATACAAATATAACCATTGTAAATGACTATTGCAAATGTAGCTTAGGATACTTGAATGTCACTATTTGTTTTCTAAACATGGTTAAGTGATTATAACAAATAAACACTGTCATGCTTGAAGCAATGCATTCTATTCCATGGACATATATAAGCTGGAAATGATCCCACTGCGACTCGGTACAATTATGTTTTCAAAGAAGACTAATTATGACTTTAGGGATGAAAATATTACAATCTATGCACTTATACAGTTTGAAACTGAATCTAATTATAAATTGTGTTTTCTATGACCTCTTCTTGGTTATATAAAGATAATTATTCCATCTGTGAAAACTTATAAAAATATAATGCATTCTGGAAGGCTTGTGGAAACTGAAATGCTAAATGCTACTAAGCCTAACTTCTCCTAGGGAAAGCAGATGGGAAGTAATGTAATGGCTCCATCTTTGTAAAGCTATTGAGTAGGTTTGGCCACAATGATGTACCATAAGACTTACAATTTGTGATGATAAGGAAGTTCCAATGCTTTAAAAAAAATTTAAAAACTAAAACAGAACAACTCTTAAAGCATTCTGCACTCTGAACAAAATAATTAGATCTTGTTCATTATTTAAAAGCAGCACATCTCACATTTTTATTGGGATCAAATGTGTTAAGCCACCAAGTGCTGTCAAGCCTTATGTAAATCAAAGAGTTTATTATGGTTCTGGGCGTCATGAGTTGTAATATTATTACAGCCAGAGTCTTATCCCTTCTCTCTAACAATTTGAGGGTTTCTTTATAAAAAAAAAAGTGGAGGCTATGAAGTGTTTACTTGCAGCACCGTGTGTTCTGTAAGCACCTCTATAATTCCTACCACAGAAGCAGTGTGGATGTCCTCGTGTGAGGTACAGATTATATTTCTCAGACATTTAAAACAATAAAACAATACTCATATCAAAAATGTATGCTGCTTGCATGTGTACTTGAAATCTTATCTGCATACTTAGAGAAGTAAGGATATGGACACGAAAATGTTTGGTAAACACAGCTCCTATTGTTGAACTGACTTGGATGAAGTATCTGTGGAGATCTGTATTCCTTTGCCCTATTTCTTACTTTGACATCAACGTTTATATATAATTTTTATTTACTTTTATTCTATATTCTTGTTTTTTGCACTACAATATTACTTTTCAATGAGATAATTTAAATTGTCTAATAAGTATGTAGAATCATGGGAAATTTCAGGATATTGAGATGTACCATTTGACCTAGCTATTTCCCTTCTGGGTATTTCCCCAGAAGAATTTAAAAATCCATACCACAGTGATGTATGTGCACTCATGTTTATAGCAGCACAATTTGTATTAGCTAAATTTTGAAAAAAACTCAAATGCCCATCAACTGAGAAATGGATAAGAAAACATGTACTACTCAGGCACAAAGAAGGATAAACTTGAGACATTTATGAGTAAATGATATAACTCGAGACAATACTCAAAAATGAAATGAATCAAACTCATATGTGTAACCATTGTATTGTTTCCCTTGCATGAGAATCTCAAAGAGTAAATGAGATCCAAAGTGTAAAATAGATACTGTGCAATGTAAGAAACTGTTCAAAAGGGAAGAGAAACTTGGATTGGGGAAAGGAGAAAAGAATGAAGGGAAAAGCAAAAGCAATATATATATATATATATATATATGTGTATGTGTGTGTGTGTGTGTGTGTGTGTGTGTGTGTGTATATGCCTAGGGACATGATTCCCCAGTATGCCTTTATAGTGCTCAGATACTCAGAGGCTGCTGCAGCCATGGTACAAGCAGGCATGGATACTGCTTATATTGACTCCTGACTTTGGTATCATCCATGTGACACTGATTTCATAAAATGCAGAATGTAATGCTGTGGCGTCTTGAAGACTTCCAGCCAGATTTGGAAGGGAGGCCTGAAAGAGCAGCGAAAGTTGTATGACAAGGTCAGAGGACACTCCAGGAGTACATGGGAGAGCCATGTGTGAAGCCCCAAATCTGTGATCAAGGCTTCACTGGACACCCCAGGAGCTCACAAGTTCTGGAATATGAGACATACGCAGAAGAAACCGGCAGCCAGCAAGTGGAGCTAGCTTCTGAAAAAGGCCATGTGGTCTGCATTTAGGAAGGTCATGGGGTGCAGCTGCCAAGCACTTTGAAGATCACAGCTCATCACATCCTCTACCGCCAGACTTGAAGTTTATGGAATTAACGTTTGCTTTCTTGTGTCTTGGTCATGTGGTGGCTGGATTCTTTTCCACCACTTATTCTTTCCTTCTGGAAATCAAATGCTTAAATTGTACATTTTAAAAAATCTTTGGAATATGTAATTTTTGTTTCAGAAATTTACAAGGGCTAACAGCTTCAAGGGCTAACAGTTGTCATGAGTATCACAGGTTTTCTAGTTGGATCTTTGAGCAATGCTAGAACTGTTGATAAATTAGGGGAGGAATTAGTGCACTCAGTTGTACATAAGAAAACTACACCATGTTAGGAAGAATCATCCTCTTATTTCCTTCATTTGAATATTAAGTATGATTTAAGAAGATTTGCTTGGCATCAAGCTAACAAAGGGTAGATTGTCTATGATTGTAAACTTGATTATCAATTTGTTTGGCTTAAGAGATGCCTGGATGAGTAAAATTCACTGCTGATTGTGCCTAAATGGTCACCTAAGGAGCCATGGAGACCTTATCTGATCTCTGGCCCCTGCCTCTCCACCTGCCTTTATTTCTGTACTAATGTTTTGCATGCATAATATTTACTACTTATTAAAGTATTTAATGAACTGTACACAAATTAAAGTGCCAAATAATAAGATAAAATATAAAGATAGATGGAATTTCTCATATTTACTGACATTGCAATTAATAGTTAGGGGTCGTTCTCCTTGTGTAACTGCCCTACAAATTGAAGGAACAGGGTATGACCATTTCTCCAGGCCCACGTCTTCACTTTATCCTGCCTTTAGTTTACTGTTTTCTCTCTTGAAGAGGCTGAGTTTCATGGAACCTCAGATCTTTTACTTTGTAAGGGTCATTATGTAGCAGTTACTTTCTAGTTGTGAAATTATAGCTAGTTGTTTGTTATAAAGACAGAGACTGAGAGGATGTGATAGTAAACACATGCATATCAGGAGATAAAGAATTGAATCAAACTGTAATTACCAACAATTTCCTTTTCTTAATAGGTTATTTATTCATTATTACAAGAACCAATACAACTGGTGAAGACCTGAAGAGAAATTTTTGGAGTGATTCTACCAGAAATAGTGAAAAAGGTTCCTGGCAGTAAAAACAAGTGAATTTATAGATTGGTCATTCAAACTAGCTGCTCATTGAAAAAACATGAAGGTGGGAGATTACAGCAGTGGGACTTGGGGAGGTAATGAGGAATTTTATGAGACAGAAAGTATAGTGATGGAAAATGGATTATATGGCAATTAAACAAGAAGTAAGAAAACTATGGTGGCAAAGAAAATGACGTTACTGAAGTAAACACTTGCTAAAGTAATTTTTATGATTACAAAACATGAATTAAGATGAAAATGAGATAATTATGATTTCTCTGATTCTCTATGACTTTAAAATACATTCAAATGTACGACACCATTTTAGGACATACAATATTAACATAGTTTATACTCATTAATTGCAAATGTAAATAAATTCATAGTTTACAATTAAGTTCTAAAATTTAGAAATAAAATTGTAATAAAATATTGGATCCCAAAATGGAATGCATATTTCAAAGAAAATATTGTGAGAGATAAATGAAGACATATTAGTGGTTGGCTGCAAAATAATTTTGAAAGAATATTACTTTGAAATAAGAATTATTTTATTTACAATTTCATAACTAAAAAAATATTTTCTTAGTGTTTTACATAATCTACATAATTCCTCAAAACTGCATCACTTGTTGGAATAACTAAATGACTTCACATTTTAAAAAATTGTTTTTGTCAGAAAATATTCTGAACATAAATTTTAAAACTAGACTGGAAAATTAACCATAATATTTAATACTTTTATCTTTTGGTGATATTACTTTATAATTGTCCTCTATTAACAGTATGTAGATTATGGAAAAGCAAGTTATTAAACATAATATGAGGAATATATAAAACATATTAATCACATACATATTGATTATAGTTTTTACTCAGTGATTCCTAAAACAGGAAACTCAGGTATGCCTTCATTTTACATAAACATTCACACAGAAAGAAATTTAGATTTTTAATACAGAAACTATTACAGTATATGCACGTTTTGAGTTTCTAATGAATGATTGTGAGGTTATTTTGTACAGTTCTAAGTTATGGGGCTTATAAGCCAAATTTAATTTCTCAGTGGGTAGGGAGACAAAATATTGTGTAGAAGGGAATGATATTCTCACATGAAATAATTTCTCAGCTTATTTTTAAATCTTACTTTTGACATCACTTGCTTTATAACTTATAGAAATGAGTTGTTATCTTGGTAAATTTGTAATATTTTACCTACCACAGTATAATTTTATTTTTATAAGTATTACCTTCTCTTAGAAGACAAAAGCTCAATACCTTTATAATATAATGCTACATAATATCATAAATTCAAAGGGAATAATTAGATTTTGAACATTGACCTAGAAATTCATAGATAAATACAGAGATACATAATATACATACAAATATACAGTGACAACATTGCTTTATAGTTTAAAATGTACCTTAAATCAAATGTAATATAAGCAACTGTGTTAAATGTTTTCTATAAAATATATTGTATCTACTGTAAATGATATAATAGGAAATCTATTACAGAGATATACATGCAGCTTGAAAATATATACATAAAGACAAATACATGACATACATAACTATGTGTATAGATATATATTCTTATTTACTAACAAGCAAATTGCAAGTCGAATTTTGACTTATGCACTGGTTAAAACAAAAATTATGTAAAGAAAAACCAGTATATTACATAAAAACAAAACCAAAAATATTATTTAGAAGACAAAGATATAGGTTTATTCAAAGGAAAATATTATTGCATTTTTTCCTTTTCCTCAAACATTACAAAGAAAGAGGTAACCCATTGCAGCAGCAATTTGAGGCACTGTGAAGTATTTGCTTAGTGACAAGCGACAGTACTCTGCTCAGACTTCACAGGGAGATGCGCTTCCATCTTTTTCTCCTTACGGTTTTGGTTTTCCAGTTACGTGTTTTGTTGTCTGTATCTTTGGTTGCATTATCTTCCTATCAGAGCCTATCACAGGCTTCACTAGAAATTTTTAGGAATTAAATAGATAACAAAGCCTTTGAAGTAATTCATCTATAGTGTGATTTAAAGGTAGAAAAATGTTGACATCCTCATCTCTTGTGGTTTATGCCTCGCTTGGTGATTGCCAAAGGAATGACATTTCTGAAATTTACACATGGAAAAAATTACCCAGATTATTTTAAAGTATGACTGGTGTACCAAAATGATTCCTCCTTTTAAAATACTATCTTGCATATCTGAATTTTTAAATTATGTAACTTTTTAGAATTCAGACGAAGATAAAATGTGAACTCATTGATGTGTGTTGATAATTCACTGCTAAAATAGCATTTCAAATTTGAGTTGATACACCAACGTAGGGTTTCTGAAAAATACATGTTTTCTTTAATCTTATGATATGCTTTGATAATTTGGGAAGTAATTATGAGTAATTAGTGAGACAAATTCAGACAAAAATATTCATGAATTACTAATTGTTGGATATTGTTCAAAGTGAGAACACTATCCTCTTGATGATTAATATCACTGTCTTCAAAAGAGTAGGCATCATTTGAAAAAGAAGTTGACTTGCTATAAGCTTTGAAAAATGAGTTTTAGAACACTTTGCTGATTGCCTCCACTGAGTGGTGGTGGTGTTGGGGTATGCCTTGTCTGAATCTGGGCTTTGTTTGAATGGCAAGAAATGTTTTAGTCAGTTTGGCAAAAGAGCTTGAGTTATCAAATCTTTAAATTGTCATAAACAGAAAAGATTCTGAGATTGTTAGTAGATTCCATACTTAGTACAAACTGAATCTATTAGACCAAAATGAAAGTGTGCTTGTTGGAAGATAGTACACTCAAGGAAGATAACGTACATTAACACGTACAAGTTCTGCTTCCTCTGTTTACTGGTGAGATCCTCAAACAATAAAATAGCAGCTATAAAATCTAATGAAAATATGGTATACGAAGAAATTGATACATTCTTTTGAAATATGTAACATTTATTCCTACTGGATTCTCACTCAAAAAGATGTTATGTACTATTATTTTAATGTTGGAAACACATGAATATTTAAAAAGTATATACACTAAGATCATGAGTTCTAAAGATAGTGTCAATTTACATTTACTTATACATTATCACCTGTAGAATATAAGCAGTAGCATTATGAGAAATTCCTGGGGTAGCTCTGGTGTTTTAAGAAGGTATAGAAGAAATTTATGCACATCAGTTTTTCCCATTTTTGATGTTTAAAACAAATT